>LJIJ01002511.1:0-26275 GCA_001718145.1 Orchesella cincta
TAAGGCACAAGTGGCATGCCAAGGTAAAAAAACAGACAATCTGTAAAAAACAAAAAACATCAAGATTAGCTTTTATTTTAAGGATTGATAAGTTTGTCCGTTTTATGTGTGAAATTTACTTTGAAATTCATGATGATTCTGAGGAAACCTTCCAGAGGTTTTCCAATAAATAAAACGAAAAGTTGAGGGGTTTCTTTTGAAAACACTAGATTTTCAGAGGTGGTTGTAAGCCTCCGCTTGACTGAAGTGAGCAAGTGGAACTGATACTTTTCTGAGAGAAATACAGAGCTCTTTTTATACTCAAAATTCAACTCGAAAATTATTTGAAAATAAAAAGGGTACTCTGGCATCATATAAAATTTGGTGTTTGTAAATGTACATGACGTACAAGTAAACATTTGGAGAGGTATCTCTTTGTCCAGTCCACAGCCGTATTCCCTTGGGGTATTGCTTGAAAGGAAGGGATTCATATGAAAAAGGCGAAAAGGCTATACATGTCTATGCAGTATGCAAACAAGGCAGATCAGGAAGTGTTTTGATGCGGTGAAGTAGCCACACAACCTGTTCGTCCAGCTGAGAAGCTGTCCTTTCTTCATTTTTCCTTAGTTCATTTCTAGATCAAGTTCAAGTTCAGGGCTTCTTCACCTTTGCATAAATACGATGCCATAAACAGACGTTGTAAAAAAAGTCTGCGTGTATCTTGCCATAAAAAAGGTAACGAGCACTCGATTTTAACTGGAAAATATTGAAATGAGGGCAAAAATACGGAAGTGTTTCTCAACGTTCACACTTATTTTTATTTTACCAATAAATTTTGATGATGATGATGTTGATGAATAAAAAACTGCAATATAAAGTCCATGCATACATTCAAATACACAATGAAATATAAATTTCGAATGGTTCTATTTATTGTATTGAAAACAGAATCAACAAATATTATATGACTCTGAACAAGGAAAGTAGGAATAAACAGAATCTGTTTGCGGGCATAATATGTATTTTTATTTTTGCAATAAAAATTATTTTTAAACATTTTCGGTGAAAATTGCATAATTAGCAAATTTAATAAATGAAAATACAGTAGCCTTTATATTATGTAATAATCCAGTGTCTTCGTGCAAAATTCACAATTCCCCCAAAACTAAACAGTCTTCAATTCACATTGTTACACTTACAATTAGTTGAGTTCAGACTGGAATTCTGCATTATATCTTTTTTCAACCCGTTTTTTTGGTTGATTTGTAATGGGATCGAATAAGTAATAGGCGGAAGCATTTACAAATTTTGTGCTTGATGATTTTTCGAAGGAAGTTTAATAATTGCTTTCTTTCTGAATAAACAAAGTTTTATGATAATTACATATGTGTTTGTTGTGTGCAGTATCAAAAAATAACCAAGAAGGAGGAAATTGACCACCCATTCTCATTAAAAAATATTCGTTTAAATATCGTATAAATTTCCTTTGGTATTTAAAACGAAGCGTGCTTATTATTTTGTATTATTGTGTATTATACGAGGTGTAAACGCAAAAGCTTGGAAAGTAGAATCACACGACTGTACGCATTTATTACAATCGTTTTGCCGAGTACAAACCTCCTGCACTTTTTCCGTCAAGATGGTAAAATTTTAAAAAAATTAAATAACGCAAGAAACAGTAGCATGTTTTAGCTATATAATTCTTCAGTTCTTCTTCTTCGGTATTTTATGACATTATATACAAAATCTACGAAAATTCACAATGCCCCGAATCCACACAATTTTTCACTCACATTGCATTTTCAATTAGTTAAGCAAAAACCAGGAATTTTGCAGCAGATTTTCATTGCAACAGCTTCATTCTGTGGATTCATAATGCTAATAGGTGAAAGTTGTTCCAAATTATGTGAGTATTTGATATTTAAGCGAAAAATATTCATCAGTTTTCTTTAAAATGAACATGCTAAATGATTGGTTTGTGTGATATGCGTATATGAAAGCGGAAATGCCCATGAATAATAAGAATTCCAATAGAATATAAACAAAGGATTATCATTTTACAACATCTGCTTCAATTTTTATTTGATTTTTATAATGCTCACAGATTGTTTCATTCATCATCATCACCATTACAATAATATTATTCATTAATAAGTAAATATTTCGATTCGAGTATCAAGTACAAAAGTGTCAAGATGAGCCAGCCATCTGCTAAATATTTTATCAGTGACTAAAACCTTCTTCTCCCCACAATTCCTTATTGGTAGCGAGTAGACCTGATGAGTGTCCTTCCAGCATCCTCAACAACCTCCCTGATAACCACCGGTTCTTCCCCAGCATAGCTTCCAGAATCCTCCCTGATAAGAACGGGGGAAGGTGCAATCCTCTCACCATATCCTCCTTCGCTGCGAACAACAACGACTTCATCGGCAAGAGAACCTCCATAGTCCCGACGTCTGCGGCTAGCGATCTTCTCATCCTTCTTCTTCTCATCAGCTGCAGGTTTCTTCTCGTCCTTCTTCTCCTCAGTGGCATTCATTTTCTTATCATCGGCAGCGAGTTTGTGTTCAGTATCCCGAACAAGGAAGACCTTTCCATGCCCATGCTTCTCTTCACAATCATCACCATCCTTATGAAGAACAACGGTAGATCTGGCAGCGTGCTTGTGCTCATCTTCCTTCGTTTTGTTTGCGGAAGCCGTCTCGTTCAAAGGCTTGGCATTGTGTTCAGCAGGCTTCTTATCGGCTTCAGCATCCTCTTGGGTTTTGGAGCGGGGGTGGGAGTTGTAGTTCCGTTCAGAGGCTTCTTGTCATCCTTGGAAAGCTCTTCAGCATCACGTTTTGGCTTGGAAGCGGGAGCAGTTCCGTTGGTTCCGTTGAGAGGCTTCTTCTCGTCAAGTTTGGGCAGCTCTTCAGCATCACGTTTTGGCTTGGAAGCGGGAGCAGTTCCATTGGTTCCATTGAGGGGTTTCTTCTCGTCGAGTTTGGGGAGCTCATCAGCGTCACGCTTGGGTTTGGATGCGGGAGCATTCCATTGGTTCCATTAAAGGCTGCTTCTCGTCAACTTTTGGAAGCTCTTCAGCATCACGTTTTGGCTTGAAGCGGTGCAGTTCCATTTGTTCCATTTAAAGGCTTCTTCTCGTCAACTTTTGGGAGCTCTTCAGCATCACGCTTTTCTTTCTTCTTCTCTTCGGGCTTGACAGTCTCGTTCTTGGCTGCTTCGGGCTTTTTCTCAGCAGCTGAAGAAGCATCACGGGTGTGATGGGATGAGAATCCTCTTTCTTGCTCTTCAGCATCACGTTTGGGCTTGGAAGCTGGAGCAGTTCCATTTGTTCCATTGAGAGGCTTCTTCTCGTCAAGTTTTGGCAGCTCTTCAGCATCACGTTTGGGTTTGGAAGCGGGTGCAGTTCCGTTAGTTCCATTGAGAGGCTTCTTTTCGTCAAGTTTTGGAAGCTCTTCAGCTGCACGTCTGAATCTCATTCCCATGTTGCCCATTCCCATGTTGTTGTTCATCCGGGTCATCTGCATGTTCATGTTCATGTCTCCCATGGCACGGCCGGACTTCTCCTTCTTGTCTCCAGATGCTGGAGGTAGAGGAAGGGACTCGTTCTTTCCTGGAGCAGCGAGAGACTTCTCACCTTCCTTCTCATCCTTCAAGGGCACGGCCAAGCACAAGTGGCAGCTGCCAAGGCGAAGGCACAGACAATCTAGAAGAAAAAAAGAAAATATTTAGAATTTTGAATTCCTGTTTTGTAGTAAATGTCGGATTTTTGTTGGAAAGAAGTTGAAAATTTACCTTGAAATTCATTGTCGCTTTTCGGAAACCTTCCAGAGGTTTAAATAAATAAATAAATAAGTTGGTTTTAAGTGAGAAAATTGTAGCTTGTTCAGGATGAACTGAGCAAGTTGAACTGATACTTTTCTGGGGAATCCCACTGAGTTTATATACTTCTTGATTCCATGAAAAATATTAGAGGATGGTGGATGTAAATGGTAGCTGCATTTGTGTTTGTTTTGTCCAGCAAACCAAAGTTTCAAGTTCTTGGAGGATGTGAGTTTACGATAGGAGAAGGGCCTGCTCAAGTTGAGTAGAAAAATGAGGAAAAGGACTTGTAATGAAATGAGTTTATTGTAAATGAGGACGAAAACACGGAAATGTTTGTATAGGATTACTCGAAAGGATTCATTTGGGATGAAGGGTGAAGGCTGAGCTTGGGTTCAGCTCCCTTTGTTAGAAAAGATTTAGTTGCATTTGCATAATGAGTGTGATTTTGAATCATCCTTTCCTACCTCTCTTGCTTTGCTCAAGGACTTGAGTTTGGGTATTTCCCTATCGTACTAAATAATATTGTGAAAGGTCAGGTAGCTTTCCGTTTGTGTATGTATCTGACTCCTACGCATTTTTCTTTATAATGAAGCCGGTTTCATCAAGCTAAAGGCCAAGGGCAAGGTCTTCAGCTACACGAGTCCAGTTCAATCCCAATGGAAAAAGGTTTAGAAAAATGAACTCAAGCTCACAATCTCCCATTCTTTCATCTATGATGTGTGACGTTGCGACTACGTTTATGATTCAGAAAATGACAAGTGGTTATCGACTGCTTTGTTTTTATTATGCAATTAAATTTCTCAGTCGAATTTATGACACTATCAGCATTTTCTGTTTTAACCAGATAAATTGAGTTGTCCTTAAGAATATATTTGTAGCAGATAATTGAATAAAATTACAATGCGAATATTTTTAACTCATGATGTTTATGCCGACACGAATTACCATTTATAATGCAAATAATTATACCAAAATAATTTCTACATGAAGCCCAACCAATTATCAAATCCGGCTATGAAAATAACAAAAATCAACGATGAAACATCACAAGCCCATTTTCCGCCCCCAAAAAAGTCAGTAAAATTCGTTAAACTGAAACCAAGCAGTTTTTTTTAAAAATGAAACCTGAACTTTGAAAAGCAGTCCTAATTTTCCTTTTGGAACTGTCAATCGGCAGAATTTGTAAAAACACCCATTGAGTTTCTCCCAGATTTCTATCACCAAAATCAAATATCCACCAATATATCTCTTGACAATATGACTCCATTTTGACTGGATTTTGATTTATTACCAACGAGTCTCAAAACAATGGAAACTATTTTGAATATGAGAAAGGCGAGCGTATCAATTTTCATATTGGGGCTAACTGAGATATTGTCCATAAAATGTGGTAATGATTGGATTCATTTTGGGCTCATTTCCTTCCAATCTGAATTACCCTGAATTTATACTATGATAACTCGTCTGAAAACAGCACGAACCAGTCTATTTGACCCCAGCAGGACTTAAATGATGACGATAATGAGGCTCATGGAATCGTACAAGAGTTGCTTGATCACAGGTCACACTTGAGAGAGTCAAATTGATAAGTTGAGAAAGGATCAATGTTTATACATAAATAAAAGAAGTCTTGAAATTTTTTATATTTAATACTAAACGAAGCATTCTTCCTTATACTGCATTGTTACATCAATCATCGGTTTGACGCGAAAGTTACGTATTGAAAACAGTACAAAAGATAAAAACTGAACTACTTGACTTTTGCATATATATATTTGGCATTACAGCGAAAGTCATAACTTTCCTCTGAGATATTTATATCCAAATCCTAAAAAACATATAAATATAGAATATATTTATGTATATCTCCAACGTGATCGAAATTACAAATGATGGTCAAGGTCTCCTTGTTGCCCAACATCAGTCAGACGCTGCATCATTCAGATTGGGATACTCTTGCTTTTTCAAGCTTTTACATTCGCTTTTAAAGCGGCTTAATATTTCGCTTAATATAGTTAATATAATTGGTAATTAGCTGATGTGCCGCTGCTGATAGCTTAAAAATAGCATGAAAGTCTGTAGAATATGTTATGTGGCAGTGAATTAAATTTTTTCACGTGATATGTGGCAGTGACTGACTATCATTCATTCGGATAGATTAGGAAGGCAGACAAGTCCATCACCACATGAACAAATCCACTTGATATGTGGCAGTGACTCCAAAAAAGCTTTGGGAAAAACTTGGCAGCTGCACAAAACGTGAAAAGAACAATGCATTTTTGCTTTCTTATCATCCGTCACTTGATAACCCGTAGCTTACCTAACAAAGATGATTGAGAATTGCGTTTGCAATGTCAGCATGAAAAATCCCATTCATTCCATGAACTGCTTTTAGATTGAGACAAGCAAATAAATTAAATAATTAACATATTTCTGAAAGTTTTTCAAAATAAAACATAATGGGTGTAGGTGACAATAGCGTCATTAGCGCGCTGCCTTGTTGCAGCTCGCAGTCAGAAGATAGCATTAATCTGGAAATTATAGATGATCTCTCGAGTTCCAGCGAAGGTGGGGAGAAAAGGGCGAGATGGGCAAGCAAAATTCCTTATGTTCTCACCCTTATTGGGTATACTATTGGGTTTGGAGATGTTTGGAGATTTTCTCACATTCTGCATTCCAATGGAGGAGGTAACTTTATTTAAAAATGATAACCTTTGAACTTTTTCTTCATTTTATTAAGTTTTTATGAAAAAATTTCCTATGTTTTAGTTGCATTTCTTGTTCCCTACACAATCCTCCTATTTCTCGAAGGAATTCCCCTATTCCTGCTTGAGTTAGCTATCGGCCAACGAATGCGAATGGGGGCGGAGGCAGCGTTTAGTCAGATAAGCCCTTATCTTGCTGGAATCGGGCTGACAACGGGAATTATTTGTTACGTGGTTGGATTCTACTATAATTTACTTTCTGCTTGGGTTCTTGCTTATTTTATTGACGTGAGTAAATATTATAAAATTGTTCTTTAAAATACAACAAAACTTAAAAATTATCAAATTTCAAAAAAAATTGTAAAATTCCATTTAAAAAAATTTCAGTCCCTACGATCCGAACTGCCATGGAAAAACTGCTCCACCGCAACCAACTTCAACCTAACCCTTCTCCCCGACTGCGAGCTGACCGGCCAAGCATCAAAATATTTTTGGTACAATAACCTCCTCAAAATTTCTTCCGGAATAGAAGACAGCGGAGAATGGAACTGGTACATGGCAGCTTGTGTCCTTGGCGCATGGATTGTCGTATATTTAATCCTACTCAAAGGCATTTCTACTATGCAAGTAGTCGTCTACTTCACTTCAACTCTGCCACTTTTGACATTCGTCTGCATTTTGGTCGCGAATCATTTCCTTGATGGGTGGGAATATGGGTACACCATTCTCTGGAATCCAGATTGGAGCGTTATTTATGACCCTGCCGTTTGGTTAACGGCTGCAACCCAAACTTTTTTCTCTCTTGGTTTGGCCTTCGGAAGTCTCATAGTTTTTGCGAGTTTCAACCCAGCAACAAATGATTGTAATAAGGATGCAATTACGGTCACAGTTATTAATACTGTGGTTTCTTTATTGGCTTGTGTGGCTGTATTTCCCGTGCTGGGAAGCCAGGGCTGGAAAAGGTTTACAGAATGTGAGAAAAAACAGGCCATTAATGGCTCTTTGGTTTGCGATCTTGATTATGAAGTCAGAAACGTAAGTATTCTAATTGTAGCCGTGGATTTTAATATTACCATAATTTTTCTAATAATAACCTGGGTTGTTTTGGTGGGTTTTTAGAGCGGAGGAGGAACTGGACTACTTTTTATTGCTTTTGCGGAAGCAGCTAATCAAATGCCCTGGTTTCCGCCTTTTTGGTCTGCATTCTTTTATATGGCATTGTACATGATTGGGATAAACAGCACGTATGGAACGATTGAAGGTGCTATTATGGCGATTATGGATATGAAAATTGTGGCTTGGCCAAGATGGGTTATAACGAGTAAGAAGAAAAAAACCTTAACACTTATTTCTTTAAAAATACAAATTTTAATAATTGTGTTTTGAATTTAGCGCTGATTTGCGGGTCACTCACTCTATTTTCCCTCGTCTATGCCGCTGGATTTGGATATTATATCCTTGATTTCTTTGACAATTGTAAGATTTTTTTTGAAGTGGCAATAATTTGCAAAATTACGTTTCCACCTTTTATTAAAATAATTACGTTATTTTTTCCCTAGACTTTGCAAACTGGACCTTGATAGTTGTCGCCTTTTTAGAAGTCGTCAGCGTCGGCTGGGGCTACGGTCTTGCCCGCTTTTCTTACGATCTCAAGCTGATGACAGGTCAAAAACCGAGTAAACTCATGTTGGTTTGCCTTCGCTACTTTTCTCCTTTTGTTTTAATACTTCTCTTCGGCTTCGCAATCTATCAAATGTTTGATGAGGATGGATTCATGTACAATCGCTACAACGAAGTAATTGGCGACATTGAAAAGAGTGAGTATCCTGGATACGTCATTGCCATCGGATTTCTCATCCCTATTTGTACAGTTCTCTGCATTCCTGCTCACGCTTTTGTTTTATGGAGAAAAAACAAGAATAGTTCTCCCGTCGACAAACAACAGCTTGGTGGACTCGTCACAGATTTCCCAGAAGAAGAGCTCAGAAAGCTGAGAGGTTTAGAAAATGATTCTGATATTGAACTTCTTTTTGACAACTTTGAGAGAAAGGTAATTGGTGAAAATAATATGGAAAAATTACGAGAATATCTCAGACAACGAAAGTGGATGGAAAGCTTGAATAGAAATAAATTACTAAAATAATTTATTTTTTATATCTAATAAAACTTACAATAAATAAAAATAAATAATTTTTTGAATTTTAATTTTCATAAAACAAAAATAAGTAAAATAATTTAATCGTGACTGCTAGAAGCCGAGGTATCCTTCCTCAATCTATTCTGGCATGTTGTGACGCACTCACACCTATTTCTAAATATGATTCCTGCATACTTCCAAAACTCAATTCGGAATCCTTTCCCGAACATATAATATACAAGAAAATTAACCGCAGCTCCAAACACAACACAGAGAGACTGTATCAGCATCAGCTCTCTATAAACCAGATAGTAAAATCGGGAAAGAATGAAAACAATGCAGGATACAAAATGTGACGTGAGCAGAATGAAAACCACAAGTGAGAACATTTTGGTGGCGTTTATAGTCCGCCTCTGTCTTCCACTCATGGTTTCTCTTGATTTTGTCCAGGTGTGAATCTATAACAAAAAATTATCATAATTCAGATTTAATTAATAAAAAATGTTTTGAAATTTAAGTTTGAAAACTATACCGATTTATATAGAAATCCGTTCAAAATCAATAGGAGAGGAAAAGGCACAAAATAGTTCATCCCAAGAAGACTTTCTTGGAGAGTTTTATTCAACATTAGTGCATATTTATTCCTTTTTATGACGAATGGAAACTCCTGCAGTTTTGTGGGCATTCCATCATTCTGAGGATTCCATCCATAAACGTCATTCTCAACCACTGTGGATTTACACAACCAAGGAAGATTTATGAGAAAGGAAAAGAGTAAAACGGTTATCAATCCTGTGCGAGATCTCCAAACAGTCAGCCATTCCTTCGTTTTTATGGGAGAAATTATAGCGAAATAGCGCTCAATCGTCACTAAAATTGTTAGGTACAGAGATGAGGTTCGTCCAAGTTGAAACATTATGTTGGAAATTCGAAATACTTCAAGATCCGCTTCGCTTCTTCCCAAATTGCCTGTTAATAAAAATCAATAGAATTTTGTAAGCTTTGAATACATTATTTTATTTAAAAATATAATAATTCACTCACCAAGAATTCCAATCATTTGAAACGCCAACAAAATCGTGAAAAAACACAGCAGCACTTCAATCACCGCCAACAAAATGAGGGCTTCCTTGAAAGACGTCACTTTTCCAAAGGATTTTCTCAATAGGAGAACATTCGCAAGATTTGTCGCAATCCCGACAATTCCCACTATAAAAATGAGAACGCAGAGGAATATGCACATTGAGTTTCCATCATAATCCCCAAAAAATATTCCGTGTGCTTTGCAACGGTAGTTTTTAGTCGTCTCGTTATCAACCGGCGAAACTAAAGAGTGAAGGTTTGAATCGAGAAAGAAACACGTCCAGAAATCCAACCTTTCAGGTTTCATTTTAAATGAAAGTTTTGAAATACAATGCGATGAATAAAATAAATAACTGCATCGTTGACGATAAAGAATTAGAGAATAAAAAGGGTTTATGGAGTGTTAATATGTCTTAGGAAGTAGTTATGTGTAACCACACGACAATGACATCATAATTGAGTGTATTTATTACTTTATTCATGCCTTTGACTTGTAAAATAAAATGCAAATATAAAACACATTCATTATACCCAATTTTTTCATTCATTCAGTTTTTTGTGTCTTGACTTGACGTCTTGTGGCCACAAACAGGATGTTCATTATTGATAATGAGCTTTATAAGAGTATGTAAGGCAAAATAAATGCAAAAATACATTCGTTATGTTGAAAAGAAAGATATTATTTATGTATTCTTGATGATGATGAATTTATGACTAAAATATATTAATACACTTTAAATCTTCGTATCGGTCATATTTGTGTCATGGCTTGGTCTTTTTTCTTTGCTTAAATTCCAACCAATAAAGCATATTTTAATATTTCCAATTATTTCCCAAAACTCTCTTCTGAAACTCAGTCCGAAATAGTAGTAAACCAGAAAGTTGACCGCAGAGCCAGTCACAACGCTGAGGGTTTGAAGAAGGATAAGTTCTCGGTAAAGTTCCTTGATGGCTCGGTTTGTTATGTAGGTGACACAAGGCATGAAATTGCAGGTGAGCAGGATGAAAACCACGACGGAAAACATTTTCGCAGCTTTGATATTCCGTTGGTGGCCGCCTGTTAAAACTGCTCTTCGTTTGTTCCAACGAGAAATCTAATTGGAAATTTATAAAAAAAATTGGGGATTTGAGAATCGGAAATTCTTAACTTACGGATATATAAAGCAATCCGTTCAAAATCAAAAGAAGGGGAAAAGGCGCGATTGATTTCAACACCAAAAGAACATCTTGAAAGGTTCTACTCCACATTTTGGAATAATATTCATCTCGCTTCACGAGATAAGGATAGCTCCCTAATGAGGAATTTGTCTTCCAATGAAAAACTTCGTTTTGCCCGATATAAATTTTTGTGAGCCAAGGAAGATTCATGCAAATGGCGAGAATGAAAATGACGACAAATCCCACTGCACTCCGCTTTCTGGAACGATAAAGCCAAATTTTGGATTGGATTGGGGCTACGACCATAAGATACCGCTCTATTGCCACTTGAATTGAGTGGTAGAAAGAAACAGTTCGGCCAACGATAAAGACGTGGTTTGAGATGTGAAATAGCATTAGTGCTGAATAACTCCGATCCCAATTATCTGTTAAAATTAAAAAATTATTTTAAGGGGGAATTTATAAATTACGTTATGTATTTGAAAACTTACTTAAAATGCAGATGGTTAGAAAAGCGTTGGTTCCAGCAAAGAAACAAAATACGAACTCAATCGCCGCCAAAATTATGAGGGACTCCCGAAAAGATAATCCTCTGCTGATTGATTTTCTCAGTAGGAAAACATTGAGTATATTTGTTACGACGCCAAACAAACTCACAAAGATTGTTAAAGCGGATATGATAACACACATGAGGTGTCCATCATAGCTGGAGCTTTCGGAAAGGTAGCTTCCATGTACTTTGCAAAAATATGTGAAAGTTAGATTTTCAGATGGAGAAAAGAATTGGTGGTCGCTGTAATCAAGAAAGAAACATGACCAGTAATCTATTCTTTCTGATCTTTTTTCCATGATGGAAACAAATTGAGAAAGAAACTAAATTCACACTAGTTTCTTTGCTTTTCAATGCGAAATAAATTTTGCGAATTTAATACGCGTATATATATATTTATAGCATAGATTTGTCTAGTAATACTGCAAATCCTTGAGTCTTACTTGGTATATAACCACTAACGTTTTAACTACTCAAGATTCTCACCACAAAGTCGAGGTAGAAGACAGGAAAAGTATGGTTGACTGCTTTTTACTTGATACTGACGCAAATATTCTCTTACATAAAATAAATTTTAATAAAAATAAAAGAACAAAAAACGGTTTTTAAAAAATGATATCAAAATATTATAACACTGTATTCAGGATAAAGTCCAATTATGCATTTCAACCGAAGTCGTTCTCGACGGTGGTTCATTGTGTAATTTCTTCTCACAACAACTCCACAAAAAGACGCACGGACAAAATTTAAAATGATTTTTTATTTTAAACATTAACTTCCAAAACTCTCGTTGAAATGCCTTTCCATATGCATAGTAAACTATGAAATTAGATGCTGCTCCCGTCAAAACGCTGAGGTCTTGTAGCAAAATTAATTCTCTATAAATTTCCATTCTTGCTCTTGACGTCATGTACACCGCGATTGGCATAATGTTGCATGAAAGCAGAATTATAACGACAACGGAAAACATTTTTGCTGAATTTATATCTTTTTTAAGGCCATTCGTTAGAACGGTTCTTTGATCACTGGCTCTAGCAATCTATAGAAGAGAATTATAAATATAAAATAAATCTAGAATATTTTAGAAGGATTTGTAAATTTGAATATACCGCTTTATAAAGAAGTCCCTTAAGAATCAAAAGAATGGGAAATGGAACAACTGAATTAAGTCCCAACATTATTTCTTGACTGCCTCGTATCCAAATTGTTGAAAAGTATTCATGCCGCTTGACAAGATACGGAAAGTTTGCTAAAGTTGAGTTAGTTTTCCAGTTAACCTTCTCATTTTCTTCAACGAACGACTTCAAAAGCCAAGGAAGATTTAGTAAGATTGAGAAAACGATAAGGAGTATAAACGCTGCGATACTGCGACGGCGGGAACGTTGCAACCAAATTTTGGATTTTAGTGGAAAAGCGACCATAAGGTAACGTTCAATTGATATTAAAATAGATTGGTAAAAGGTAACAGTTCGACCTACAAGAAAAATTCGGTGAGAAAAGTTAAGTATAAAAAAGGCTGCAATCCCTCTGGTCCAATTGCCAAGGATGAGGATAACAAATATGGTATTTATTCCCGTAAAGGCACAGAGTAGAAATTCTGCAAACGCCAGGGCTATTTGAGATTCTCGAACTGATACACCGATTGGGATGGATTTATTGAGAACAAAAATTGTTAGCAGGTTGCTCACTGACCCAAATCCACTCACTATGAAAGTTAGGACGGATAAGAAAATTGAAATGGAGAGCCCTGTAGTGTTATTTGATGAGAAAATGTAGCTTCCATGTTCTCTACAAGTATAGATAAAACTGGTATTATTCAAAGGGGGATATAAAAAGGTGGGAATTTGAATTGAGAAAAAAACAAGACCAAAAGTCCAGCCTTTCGGTTGTGTTGCTGTAACCTTCACTCATTGTAATTGTTTAATTGTGTACAAGCTACAGGATAATAGTCATAAAGTCAGTGTGTGTAGGAAAATACACCAGGATTCCCAATATTTACTTGGTAAAAATATGCTTTGTTGGTTGCGAATAACCGTTAGCATTTCTGTAGCAAAAGGAAAGATGGTCAAATTCGTGGAACCGCTTTCTGAATCAGTAATTTATTGTAAAATAATTTATATTGAATTTGAAATTCGAAATAAAACATGTATTGTATTTGCATTTTCTTTCATTATAACCAAATTTTAAATGGAAAATTTACAAAATTAAGATGTATTTATTTCAGGAGAAGTTTCTATAGAAACTTTCGGTGCAATATAATTTCTCATAAATGCACACGAGCAAGAGCTTACAAACAACATACATTGTTCTAGGAAATTCATAAACTCTTTACGAAAGTTTTCCAAACGGGTATACAATAACTAAAATTGGGTTGCAGCCCTTACAACGCTTGAGGTCTATAGTAAACAAGTCGCCGCCTGTAAACCTTGTCGGTTTCGGGCCCTGGACCGTTAAACGTATACAGCTCCCACGTGGATAATGTTGAGCCAAAAGCCAGGACTGTAAAACGCGACAGAGAACACATCTTTGCGTATTTATATCCTCTTTTGTAGTCCATTCCGTTGTAAGGCTCGCAGTCTCTGTTTCGTTTGCCTCTGGTAGATCTAAAAAAATTAAACATTATTAAATTTTAATTCAGCTAAAAAAATCTTTAATTTATAGCAACTTACAACAAAATAAATTAGTCCATTAAAACCCAACAAAATTGGAAATGGTGCCACGGATTTCACTACCAGCAGCGTATCTTGAAGGCCTCTCATCCAAATCCCAACCATTTCATGTCTTTTTACAATATACGGAAAATTCCCTAAAGTTGAATTAGTTTTCCACCCAAATCCCTCATTTTTTCCAACCCACGATTTAAATAGCCACGGAAGATTTAACAGGGCTGACAAAACAATCAGGAATCGTAAACGCCCAGCCCTACTCCGTCAGTCTAAGGGAAACGCTCAGCAAATCTTAGAATTCTTTAGCGGAAAAGACGACAGAACGGATAGACGTTCAATTGGGAACAAATGGAAATTGATAAACGGAGGTAGTTCAACACACAAAAAAAGTTTTATGACATAAATCTAAGCACGAGTAGATATTTCAGCTTTAGTTCCTTGGACGCAATTCACTAAGAATTACCCGTTACTTGTAAGTGGTACTTAGCTCCCGTAAAAGAAAGACCGAGAGACAACGACAACCGACTTCGACAATGCCTAGGAAAGAATTAGCGGAACGGCCATTCTCGGCAAAGATCACGCTTTGTCGATGGATTTTCTAGTAAGAAATACTTGGCGGATTGTCACCACTCCGAACGCACTCAATAAAAATATCAATTTCGCTATGAAAATTGAAAGAGTTTGTCCATTCTGATTATCAGACAGGAAATAGCTTCCATGAACTTTGCAAATATATTCCAAACTTATTTTATTTGTAGAATTCAAATGAGTCTCAAAGAAATGAGTCTAAAAAGAAAGAAAGGTACATATGTCCAAGAAGAAACAAGTCCAGTAATCCAATCTCTCGGGCGGCTGAGCTTTAGCCATGATGAATTGATGCTGCATAATCATTTAGCAATGAAACCTACATAAAAAAAACTCAGCACATTGCGCACCCTGGACAGACAGCAATCCCGCCGTCACTAACAAAAAACAGTTCAAAAAATCTGTTAATCTAATTACATTAGCCACAAGTTAGTCGGATTTAATTAAAGATAGAGACGATAAAGAGTGACCTCAAGAACTTTTTGGCTCGACTTTCCAAGCTGAAATTTTCTTGGTAGAAATTAGTATCTATTTCTAGCATGCGCTAGATTACGAACTTCTGCAAATAATAGAAGAAATTTAACAATACGTCTGCGCACCCAAGAGGAGAAAACGTGCCGAAAACCCCTTAGTTTACACATGCAAACAATTGCCGTTGAAGTAATCGAAGTGCAGACAATGTTTAAATCTTCTCTATCATAAATTGAAGATCTGCATAACTCTCTACGCAGTACACAAACTGCCTTGCCTACAAACATTACTTCAGCAAAATCTGACCAAAAACGATTTGAGGCACCTTCGATCTCTTCTTACATTAAAGACCCACGTTTCACGTGCCACTAACTCGATGCAATCTTTTATCGTATGGTACTTTGTACATGATGAGTGAAAGTTGCAATTTACCTTACCGGACCAACTGCACGCCAGGGACCAGAAAAAACAATGCGTTGCTTACCATCAACACCAAACAATTATTTATTTATAAAGAAATAGGCCTATGTCATGTACAAACGGTTATTAAAAACTATTATTTTGCTGAAATTTGTTACGACTTTAATAAACTGAAGAATTGGATCGATCCCGTGAAATCTTGGATGATTCATTTCTGGACCTAGAAACTGATGTTTGTTTTTCAACTTTTTCCAGGTTTCTACATATTTTTGATCTCCCAAAGAGCTTCCGAAATTCGTTTCTAAATCCTTGGCGGAACCAAAAATATACCAGAAAATTGCATGCACCACCCGTGACCTCACTTAGCAATTGAAGAATTATAAGTTCCCGGTGGATTGACACTTCCGCTAAGGATGTAACGTAAACTATGCATGGAGTGACGTTACAAATAAGTAGAATGAAAACTATGATAGAAATCATTTTTGCAGATTTTATGATCTGTTTCTGCTTTCCTGTTAGGGTTTCTCGTTTTTTATTCCACTTGAATATCTGGCAAGAAAGACAGATATAATTTTAACTTTCTTTTGAAACAGTTGTGTCTTATATTTGATTGATTTTTTATTATCTTACCTTCCAATAAATGAGTCCGTTGAGAGCTAAAAGCACTGGGAACGGTGCTACTGATTTCAATAATAAAAAGACACCATGAACCGGCTTGCCCCAAATGTCTGAATATTCATGACGCTTAATAACATAGGGAAAACTTGGTAAAGTTGAGTTTGTCGTCCAATTTGCAACCTCATTGTCTCCCACAAACCGTTTTGTAAGCCAAGGAAGATTTAAAATGACGGCAATAATTATAACAAAAACGAAGGTGAAATTACTTCCCAATCTAGACTTCGATAACCACAACCTAGACTTAAAAGGGGCAGCGACTAAAAGGTATTGTTCAAAGTGTCACTAAAATGGAGTGGTAGAAGCTGCAGTGCGAACCGACTTAAAAATTAAAAGAGTTTGAACAAAGGACAAATTCATTTCGTGACTTTATCCCTAAAATTTTCCCAGATAATGAGAGATAGTCAAAAAGGAATAAATCAAGAAGCGAATATGCAGCAAACAAACTCAATTGCCGCGAGGATAATTAGAGACTTCCGAGGTTGGCGCCCTTTTGCTAAAGATTTCTGTAGAAGGATGATGTTGAGAATATTGGTTGTTGCCCCGAATAAACTCACAAGAAATGTTAGAACGCATAAGGTAATGAAAATTACATGTCCATCAGACTTTTGGAATAAATAATTTCCACAAACTTTGCAAAAGTAGGTAAAAGTTTGGTTTTGGGATTACATGAAAAAGTCATGTTTCTTGGAATCAAGAAAAAAACAAGACCAATAATCAAGTCTTTCTTCGTTTTGAGTTTTGTACATGGTGTATTATTTATTGGGAACTGTACACAGACAGTTAGAGTTTAGGAGTGAAAACTAATGAAAAATATTTAAATTTACACACACATACTGATAATATTGGTTGCTGAACTTACTCAGTAAGTGAGGGAGTAACCACAAGTCATAAATAGCTATGGTATGAAGTTTTGATAGACGAAAATGCCACAGCTATCGTTCCAAGTAAAAGGATACTGCATTCATTTTCAAAAAGGTCAACGTTTTATGGAAATGACGTGTGAGATTAGCTAAATTGGACATGTGAAAGGAATTGATGTCTGATAGTTTTATCGTTTAATGTGTAAGTCCACCTTTGACATTTTGAACATTTTTATATTTTTGCTGTTTGAAACTTAAGTTAAACTTAGCTGTGAATTTTAAACTTTCTTAAGTATTTTTTATCAGACTCACATAATAATAGTATGTATTTACTATAAAAATTTTAAGGCTTACATGGTTATCAAGGTCAGTTCACCTAAACCCCTGCTTTTTTAAAAGAGTTATTTAGTTTTGCGGAATATGTGACATCAAATATCATGCCCACTTATTACACTATTTAGAACGGCAAAATACCACAAACAAAATTGTTCATTTAATAAACCAAAAAGGAAATATTTGTGAAACCGCATAAATGCGGCAAAAAAGAATGTCATAGCACTTTATTGTAAAGGTGGAGCATGTGCCAATAACACAGTTTTTAATAATTGATTTTTACAACTTTTAAAATTCACAAATGAAAGAAAACTTTAATTTCAGTGATTTTTTGAGACTAAAACTATCATTTTATCCTTGGACTATATTTAACGGCCTAAAGTCTGATGAGTCCAAGTTGCCCTCATCCTTACTACACTTCAAAGTAACCCTTATTTTCCCAAACAGTTTCCAAAACTCATTTCGGAATTGTTGTCTCAACCAAAAATAGATCACAAAATTTGAAGCTCCACCCGTCACTTCACTCAAAAGCTGGAGAATTATGAGCTCTCTGTAGATTGACATTCTGGCACGGGACGTGAAGTAAACTATGCATGGTATGACGTTACATGTGAGCAAAATGAAAACTATTATAGAAAAGATTTTTGCTGATCTAATATCCCGTTTCTGCTTTCCTGTGAGAGTTTCCCGTTTTTGATTCCATTTAAATATCTTTAAAAAAGCCAAATATTCATGCGAATTTTACAATTTTATTGACAATATAATTATTTAGTTTGATTTCTTTCTTACCGACAAATAGATAAGTCCGTTTAGGGCTAATAACACAGGAAATGGTGCAATAGATTTCAACAACAAAAGAGCATCTTGAAAAGGTCTGCCCCAAATATCAGAGTATTCATGTCGCTTGATCACATACGGAAAGCTTTTCAAAGTTGAGTTGGTTGTCCAATTTGCCACCTCATTTTCTCCCACAAATCTTTTTGTTAACCAAGGAAGATTTAGAAAGATGGCCAGAAAAATCACAGAAAAGAAAGCAACCAGACTTCGTGTTCTAGACCTTCTTAACCAAATCTTGGATTGGAGGGGGGCAACAACCAAAATGTATTGAATTAAAGTCACCAAAATGGAATGATAAAATGCCGCAGTTCGTCCAGTTTGGAATACGAGATTTGAAAACAGAAAGAGTTCAAAAGTAGATTTGCTCCTATCAAAATTTTCCAGAATGCAAATCGTCAGGATGGAGTAAGTAGATCCAAAGAAACAGCAAACAAATTCAATTCCAGCCAACGCAATAAGAGATTCCCGTAATGTAATACCTCTGGTTATGGATTTTCTCAGGAGAATGATATTGAGAATATTTGTAATCGCACCAAATAAACTAACGAGAAATGTTACAATACACAATATGATAAAGAGTCGATGTCCATTGTAATCTTCTGATAAATACGTTCCATACACTTTGCATGTGTATGTAAAGATCTTTTCATCGGCTTTAGAAAAGAATTTGTGATTTTTTGAATCAAGAAAGAAACAAGACCAGTAGTCAAGTCTCTCTTTCGTTTGGTTTCCAAACATGATAATTCAATTAGGTGAAAAAATGCACACCGTAAATAAATGTGTCTAGTTGAGTACTATTGCAAAAATGTTAAGTACAAGCAAATAAAATAAAGAAAACTACCACAAATTACCAAGAATTTGAGACGAATTGCGGTTGGAGTCGGCAAAAGAAGTCATAAACTGGAATTGTAACCACATTCTATATAATTTGAAGTGTTAGGAGGAATTAGTTGTGCAGAAATTTTTGAACTTGCGCATTTAAAGTTAAATGAAATAGCAACTTACACACATGACGTAATTTGCAGGTTTAAAAATGACTTTTCCTCGCTTGTAGGTAAAATACTAAGTATGCTTGCGCATGAATTAGAAAGGAAGCACAAAAAAACGAGAGGAGTGCCATTTTCTTAGAATTATATGTCATGTTAAAATTGTCAGCGTTTAATCTTTTTCTTTGTTTTTGCCAAATATTTCTCTAACTTTTCCACATTCCATTTTCCAATTATAAATGTTTCAAATCTATCAAATAAATTATGAATACTTTCATCCCCTTCAAGGCCTCTCTCCATCCTGAGCTCATCCTCGGGGAAATCTGAGACTTTCTTAAAATAGCTTTTGAGCAAAGATTTCTTTTTCCACCTGAGAATTCAAAATAATCTTATAAAACCTTGAGCCTTTAGTTTTCTTAGAAAAATAGAAAACAAACTTACGTAAAAAGCATCTGCATAGGAATAAAAACCAGGCAAATCACCAGCAATAAAAATCCAATCGCAACAACATAACCCGGATAAACACTCCTTTCCAGATCCCCCATTTCCTCGTCATAACGATCATAACTGAATCCACCTCTGCTTGAAAATTCCTTATAAACGGATGAAATCAAGAGGATGACAATAATAGCTGGTGAAATGAATCTCAAGCAAACCATCATGAATTTACTGGGTTTTCTCCCCGTCATCAGTTTCAAATCGTATGAAAACCTTCCCAGGCCATAAACCCAGCTAACGCTTATGACTTCAAGAAAAGCGACCACTAAAAGACTCCAGTTTGCTGTGTACGTATCAAAATAATCCAGAATGTAATATCCCCAACCGGAAGCAAAAACCATTGAAACTCCCATCAAACTTCCGCAAACGATTGTGGTCAAAATCCATCTCGGCAACTTGGGAAACAGTCCCATATCCACGATGGTCATGACAGCCCCTTCAATAGTCCCAAAAGTGCTGTTGATCCCGATTGCGTAGAGCGCGAAGAAAAAGAAAGCTGACCAGAATGGAGGAAACCATGGCATTTGATTTGCTGCCTCGGCAAATGCGATGAATAGAAGGCCTGTTCCTTCACCGCTGTTTTGAACTAGTTCTTCGAGGTCACAAGAAATGGATGAGTTGAGTAATGCTTCAGTCTCACAAACTTTAAAGCGTAGATATCCTTGGGAAGCCAAGACGGGAAAGATTGCTAGGGCTGCCATGAGAGAAATTACGGTATTGAGAAGGCTCACGTTGACGGCATCCCGATAACAATCGTTTCGGGGCGGCATGAAACTTGCAAAAACTATGAGGCTTCCGAAAGCAAGCCCAAGAGAGAAAAACGTTTGGGTTGCGGCTACCACCACTGAAGGATCGTGAGAGGACGGTCCACTGCAAATCAATAAAAAATATCATGTTTTTCAAACTTCTTTTTAAAATTAATTTTTATGAACTTTTTGAAAAAAGTTTTAAAAAAATTAAATCGTACTTTTAATTTTTTAAAATTAATTTTATATATACGGACTTTTTTTAAAATGACAAAAAGTTTAATTTGCTACTTCCAACTGATAAATTACTTTCTTAATAAAAATCAAAACGAATTTAAATTTTCAAACTTACATCCGGTCTCCACAAAATCTTGTACGCATACTCCCATCCTTCCAGAAAGTGATTCGCCGCCAAAACACACATAAACGTTATAATAGGCAGTGTAGCTGTGACATACACAATCACCTGCACTGTTTTAATCCCATTCAAGATGATAAGCCAGATAATAACCCAAACCACAACTAAACACATAGCCATATACCAATTCCACTCGCCACTGTCTTCAATTCCTGAAGAAATCTTTAAAAGATGAGCATACCAATAATATTTGGACGCTTGACCACTCAATTCACATTCTCTGAGCGCTTCTGCACCCAAATTCACTGTCGCCGTTTCACAATCTTTCCAAGGAAGTTCAGACCTCAATGACTGAAACAAATACGCCAAAACCCACGCTGAAAGAGTATTATAATAGAATCCCACGACGTAGCAAAGAACCCCAGTCGTCAGACCAATTCCTCCAAGATACGGTGAAATCTGGGCAAAAGCTCCTGCAGCCCCTGTCCGCATTCTCTGGCCAACAGATAATTCCACGAGGAACAAAGGAATCCCTTCCAAAAACAGCATGACTGTGTACGGCACAAGAAAGGCGACACCTCCATTCGAGTGAACTATGTGCGGAAATCGCCAAACGTCCCCAAACCCAATGGTATAACCGATTAGGGTCAAAACGTAGGGAATTTTGGATGCCCAAGTCGCTCTCTTCTCCAGCATTTCAGTTTGTGACCCATTCTGGTTGAGTTCGATGTCAACGGAATCCAAAGAAGAACAAGACATGGTCACTTAAATTATTTTTATGCAAGGAAAAAATTATTATGACTTAATCATCACAAATTGTATGATAAAATGAGGCGAGAGGTGTTGTTTGTATCAACCTTGGATTTGATGATGATTGATGGAAAATGTGGGAGTGTATTGTTTTCATGTTATCAAGAGGTGATAAGATAACAATAAACTATGTTTACGTATGTGAGACACAAGCTTGCTTTTTTATTCATGGTAATTTGTTAGCAATACGGAATTTTGTTAATAAACTTTGAGCTTTGCCCTGTTGGTTGGCTTATCGGTCGGCTGCTCGTCTGGAATTCGGACAGAAGGGCGACGACTGACGTAACGGAATATTAATAGGAATTTAATTCATCAACAAAATAAAAATGCGATGGAATGCACAGCCTGCATCATAAATATGATAGATGAGAAGCTCAGAATGCTAGTTTCCAACGAGATAAAAACGGAATTTGGGAATAAATACAAATATTTAAATAAAATCCGAGAAAAATACGCAGCTAGAAATTTATTCATTTTTTCAAGAAATTTTGGAAATTACAAAGGAATTTAAAATGTTTAATTTCTCTTCAAAATTTGCCTGGGCTAACGTCCTCAGCCTGGCTCTTGTTTTCTCCAGCTTATCTCCATCCGTTTCTGGGTTATCTTGTTGGGAATGTGATGACAATTACGAAGGAAAAGTTGATAACTATCGGAGGTGTTGGTGGGACGGGGGAAACGGGCCTTCCAAGCCGTGTGACATCCCCAATGGAATGTGCGTCTCTGAATGCGTTTTCGAATTATATACGGACATAGCTCGAGACTACAGTCGGCAGACCTGCTCCAATGACACGAGCATTGTTGGCGAACCAGGGAAATGTGGGAAGGGGGAGAAGCAAATCAATCCTGAACTTAAACTTACGGTAATTTATTATAAATAATTGGGATGATGAATGTATCTCAAACTTTTTGGGTGTTTTAGTTGACAGTCTGCTCCTGTACTACGGATGATTGCAACCGGAAACTCAGCTGTTATGAAGAACACAACACGGAAATTCCAACCACAGCCGGAACAACCCCAACTGGAGGAGGCGTCTTCCGTTTTGGTTTGCTGGGAATAGCTGTGCTGGTTATCTCTTTGGTTGCTTAAAATCGTGTTGATGCTGATAATTCTTGAGATTTCTGATATGATATAAAGTACACTTTGGATTGAATAAATAAAATGAGATTTTTGTATAAAAAATATTGATGAATTGTTAGGTTATCAGCTTTTATTCTTTTCTCCCTTTGAGTTAAGACAAATGTTCAACGTTCAAATGCACTTCTCCATCCTTTTGCCTTGGGCATTTGATTTGTAAATGCACTCCAAACGTAAAAACGTTTAAAGGCTACTGTAAGCTTGACATTTTTGAAATACTCCAGTCCATTCTTGTTCCCGAGCTGGGAGGTGGGTTCGGAATACAGGTTTATTTGGAGGTAGTTTTTAAGCTGCTCTCGAATTCCTTCCTTGCACACGCTCTGCACCATCTTCCGAGCGGAATCTTTGGGATCAATGTGGTTTCCAATGTCAAACTCTTTTCGGAGAGCACTCCAAATCCTTGGAGAGAGTACCAATGCTGGTATTATCCAACAATTTAGAAACTGTGTCCTTCCAGAGCAATCACGGAGTCGTCGAAGCGTAACCGATTGATGTGGTGTAAATGCACTTGATTTGAAATGGTTTCTAGGAAGTAAATGCACTTTTGGTGGTGGAGGAACACCAAGTACAAACGCTTTTAGGCTGCTCTTTGGTATGCTTTTGCAATGACGATGCTGTGCTGCGTCTTGGTAAAGTAAGTTGATTAAATATTCAGTGGTTAAAACTAAAACAATTCATAATTTTCAACGAATATATATTGTATATTACAAATAAAAGTAGTAGCGGTATTTATTTAGATAGCAATTATTTTGGATAAGTTTTTACACCTTACTCGCTCTCAGCCGAGTACATTTACATATTTACATTTGTGATTTGTATATTGATAAGAGAAAAATATTGATAGTAAATAATAGACAGAGCTTCCCATAAAAGTATTTTTACACAGATTTCATAATAATAATTGCAAATATTTTTAGTTTTTCTGTAAAATCCCGACTTTTCCTCAGTTTAAGAGGGTTGAAAGCAGGAGAACTCGGAGCCATAATCCATCGTGAGGTGGAGGGCAGTGTAGAAGGCGACACAGACCAGGAAGAAGAATCCCAGGATCCACATCCGGAAGTTGGCGTGCTGCCAATGAATAAAAAAAATTAATTTCCAATAAATACACAAATATCCTGAATTATTTAGAATTTTAAAGCTTACCGGAGCATCCCTGTGAAAGAGGCGCATAACGGGAGACGGAAGGTAGCTTCTCGGCGGTTGTAAAGCCAGCTCATCATCACCCGGCCGGATGTGCACCTCCATATCCAGTGTGAACCTCAGCTGAACTGCGAGAAAGGCGATGTAGACGATGAGACTCGTGCAGTTGAGGATTCCACTCGGGATGCCCATCGAGCTCATGATGACGACGTTGGCGACCGACATACTCAAGCCAGCCCAATTCCCCAGTGAAGACTTATCTGAATCATCCGTACTTTTCCATGTCGTATGCTCGAAACGCGCCCAATAACAAGGTGGGAGAAATGAAGGAGGCGGATGAGTCCGTAGCCAAAGTAGATGTGGGATAGGTGGTAGCGTCCGTCCAGAAACAATTTCCGTATTTCGGGGGACCACACGACAAAACCTGGTGCTACCGCCTTGATCTATGAGGGCGATAAGATTCCTCCAAAGGTGAAGACATGAGGGTCGGTGGCAACGGCACAATGAAGTGGATGCGGTGTACAACCAGAAATTGCCTGAGAACGAAGACTTGCGAGAAGGTTTCCTTGTAGAAGCGAGCCACGAAAAAGGAACGAGAGAACGAGGATCACCAGGCGATATAACATTTGTACGACAAAAAATGAAGCACAGAGGTACTTTCAATGTTTGGGCGCCAACAACCCCTTATGCATTAAATTGAAAAAATTCTTTCACAAAGTTAGTTACTCTAAATTATAAAAAAACAACACCAAAAACGGAATTTCATCGAAATCGGTGAGTAGTTTTTTGAGAATATTTAAGTTAGTTTGAACTGTAAATTGTTGATGTAATATTTTAAAAAGAGACAACAAACACTATTTCTTGGTTTAAAATAACATCGAGTGTCAGAGCATTTGTTAAAATGTCTAGTTGGGAAAATTATGACCGAAGTGTAAATTAAATCGAGCACAGAAATACAACAATGAAAATGGAAAATAAAACAATAATTGGGTATGTGGAAGAAAATACGTAATTGTCAAAATCTTTTAACCCTGAGCAGAATTGTTAAATAATTTGTACATATCAATGGTGTAAACTCGATTCCTGACGAGGCTTAATCATATAAGGGTAGTTCATGTTAGGGTCCCTATCCCGAATATATGTTTATGTCAGCCTTAGAGGGACACGATGTCCTATGGCTTCACATAAGTGATGCTATAGGCTTCACCGCCTGTCGGTGAATGCTATAGCTTCACCGTTTGAACATTGATAGGTCAAGGAAATTCTATAATTTCCACTACAAAAATATAATGTTGGATCATGTCATCATAAATCCATGTTCATCAAGAAATTAGTTACATAAGATCATATGATTGTTTTGGATATGCAGCGAGAAGATGACCGCATACAAATAAGTGTGGAACATAATGACCGTGTGATAAATTTACATTACGTGTTTAAATGCCTAATTAGAATGATGGATGGAGCAATGATATACGATCACTATTTTATTCAATAAAAAATAGCTCACTTCTTTCGCATAGCTTTATCAGCTGTAGCACTGGATAGGGCTGCCATACCAGGTTTATCGCAATGTCAGCACTTTATCTGGTCTGCGGCCAGTTAATTCTACATTCCATGTAATAACTTGCGTGTACGGTTTTATTACAGCACTTCAACCTTCAAACGTCCTCTTGCTATATTTCGTATACATAATGTCAACGTGTTTATTGATTAACGTCAGAGTGGGTGCGATGGGGAGCTGCAAAAATTATGAAATCATATAGCCCAAGACGGATTGAGTTTAGTTTTCTCAGTGCCCATTCATTATTGCATGGTTTTTGGAAAGAGGTTTTGTAGATTGAAGCGATAATTCACAAAGCTGAATGACACTTTTATCATTCAAAGGGTTGCGGATTCGCGTCAAGATTTAATTGGGAGAAAGAAAAGCAAACTCAAAAACCAAAGTTTGCGAATGAGAACTCTCGAATCATCTATTAATCAAGGCAAAGGAACGTTTTATGAAGAGTTATGTAAAGAGTTGGGATTTCAAGTCCACATCTAAGTTTTGTAAGAATTGCAGTTTTCTGCAATTGGTTCTTCCCAACACTTTGCTATCTGCGTCAGGTTGTTGAATAAAACAACTAACTCTGTTTTTATTCTCGACGACTTAGGTAATTCAGTTGTCATCCTTAACAAAAAATAGTTAAATGCATCCACAATCAACAATTCACATCCCTCTACCACTATTTGGCACATTAGCTTATCAGAGAGTGATTACATCACTCCTTGGGGTTGAAATCAACGGGAAATAAAGATTTTGAGGCATTATGAAA
>LJIJ01002512.1:0-26231 GCA_001718145.1 Orchesella cincta
CTTTCATTGAAGCCGGTCGGTTGATTCTAACAGACAGAAATTGAGATAGAGCGCAGACAGACGTAAGTTGTCAGTAGACTTAGAGTAGAAATGTGGCGTGATATGATGTCTAGCCCTTGCAGTTCCGCCGAAGAGATTTTCAGGGCGGTCAGTACATGGCCTTGGTCATGATACTTTATGTGAGGATGAGACGGATGGGATTGAACGGGAAAGCATTAATTTGTTACAATGAGAGTATTCAGTCAGATCTGAAGTTTCTGTGATGCGTTTTTCATATCATCTAGATTTCATCCGCAATCGGCATGTAATTTTCATTCTGCACGTAGCGAAAGACGTGACAGAATGTCAAAGTTCATACATACATTGTATACGACGTACAGGCGCATTACATGTCATAAAGTTAGCAGAATATCGATCTTGATAAGGAATGCGAATTTATGTAGTTATAAATGAAGTTAGATGAAAGAGATTTTCCTATTTTCAGTTCAGTTTAGATAAGATTCTAAAGAACTGTTGAAGATTTAGATTCCCAAAAATGACAAAGGATAAAGAAGGTTTGTTTCCACTTTCCATTTCCTCTTTGCCATTGCTTGATGAAAAGTTCACGCTTCATAATCGGGTGTGTCGTGTATTTATAGCGTGATACTTATAACTCGATCAATTGTGACCACACAGTGTGTTGCTGATAATGCAAGAGTTATGCCGACTCACTCCAACTTATCCCATTCGCTGGTCATTAGTCTGTGTGTTGCAAAACGAACTATTTTCCGTAAAATTTTCTCATATAAAATACTTTGAACACGAGTTGCGAAATGCATCTTACTACTTCTCCAGTAGTCAAAAGCCAAAAAAACACACAGCTCTTCCTCCTTAGGAGAACCTCCTACATAGCATTTAAAAATGAAATTAAGATATATTTCGATAAGCATATACTAATAAAAAATTCTTATCAAGCATATTTTTCTTTTTTTTTATTCAAATTCTAGTTATTTCCCAATAATATATGATTTCAATAAAACAATATAAATTATTAGTTACTTTCCTGAAATTCTCACGTTCTTTGAAAATCGAAACTGTCCACTAGTGATTTCCAGTTTCTACATCGTACTTGAAGAAAGGTAATAAAACACGTGGTGAGAATTTTTTGCTCATAAAAATAATCATACAGTCTTGGGTAACAAAACACTTTTTAAGTGACCTACGAAATGAAGTCAATGCTAATACATCTGCATTGCGATTTTGCATACAAACATGTAACATGTGCGTGAGTCCAGTCAAAAAGCTTGAGGATGACGATGAACTCTACAACAACTCTTTCATTTCGCAAGACCAAGTTCAGATTCAGACTTTGATTGAGGCCTCGGACTGTCTATTTGCTTGCGAAGTGTGCAAGTCATTACATCATTTCATAACGTGAATGAGTTGGTAGTAGTAGTAGTCAAGTCGAATCCCAGGGCATTAGGTTAAAAAAAATCTCAGTTTTCTGTTTTTGCTGTTCTCGACAGACTCAATTGTTCCAAAGGATCAGAAGGATGTTTGTCAGCAACCAAGAAAAACTCTTTGTCTGCATCGCATAAAATTTCTTCTCCTGTCAAATAGCGTGTGTGGAAATGTGAGCAGGTCAATCAAACTAAGCCTGATATTTTGGATAACACTAATATAACTTCCGTGCAGTGACAAGGCAGTATTCAATTACATCCGTGGAACAAACTTTCAAAATGATTTTTCTTCTGGAATCACCGGATACTCTTCCTTTGAGTCGTAACCTCGTGGTTTTCTTGGCTGGAGTACTGATCGTGGTGTTCCATTATGTGGTTTTTGTCGTAAAGGTAAGTAATAACGTTTTCCTTATCAAGCAATAATTGAAGAGCAAACAATCATAACGGGTTACTTTGTAACAGAAACCAAGATTGTTCACGGGCAACCATGAACTTCGCCAATTTCTGGAGACCCACGTGCCCACCCACAAGGAAAGTTACAAGCCTCCCATTTTGCTCCAAAGTGGCATTCTCCAAACAGTCCTTAGCGTTCCTTTCCGTCCAGGCTTCTCGAAAAAGCTGAACCTTCAACGGGAAGTGTTTTCCTTCCGGGATGGGGGTGAAGCCGCGCTGGACATTGTGCTACCTGATAACTGCGATAATCTTGAGAATGGGTGAGTAAAGTCAAGATTTTAAACTAGCTGACTCACGCACATGGCGAAAATAATTACATTTAAAATGTGCATGTTTGTTAACCATGCAGAAAAGAGTCTCTCGTAGTTCTCATCCTTCCAGCGTCCTTCTGCACCACGAAAACAACCATCGTCACTGCTCTCGTGCAGGCCGTTGTGAACTCTGGATGCACTGCCGTGGTTCTCAACTATCGAGGCGCTTGTGGAATCCAGTTTAAGGTAGAGATAAACAAATGCAGACAGTTACTTTATAAGCGTTCAGTTTCAGTTGGGTATTTGTAAATATTATTATGTACCTTTAGGTACATATTAAGAAGACTTTGTATCTCGTCGTCGTCGTCGTCGTCGTCGTCGTCTGTCTGTCAACACGATAACTTTCGAACCGTTTGACTTTTTGAAATTCTGTCTTCACCAGTCGGTAGCTTAGGTCAAAGCGGAGGATGAGTTGGAAGATGGGTTATCTAGGGTCACGAGAACAAGGTCAAATGATAAGCGCAACGAAATTGATAAGCGTCACATATAGCTTATGATACATGATTCGAAAGGTATTGGTTTACTGATGATGAATATGCATCGCAAATTCAAATCGGAGGTTTCGAACAGGGTCAAAGGTCACGATTAATGTTTCAAATGACCATTATAGCTTATGATATATCATTCGAAAGGTATTGCTGTGCTGATGATGAATATGCACTGCAAATTGAAATCAGAACTTTCGAAGAGGGTCAAAGGTCACGATAGCTTATGATATACCTTTAGAAAGCTACTGCAGTGCTGATTGTAATTATGCATTGCAAATTGAAATCGGAACTTTCGAACAGAGGTCAAAGGTACTTTTAAACGACACGCTTAGGGTGTGATATATCATTCGAAAGCTAGTCCATTGAGGATTTCACTTATGACACGTTTTTTAAGCCGAAAAATACATCCGCTAAAGGTACATCGCTACATCTCGGATTGTCGGGTTTATTAAATTATCGCCGTTTTATTTCAGAGCCCAAAGTTTAACACTTTTGCGGATTGTGACGATGTTGCAGAGGTAATTCCATATCTGAAGAAAAAGTTCTCAAGTTCCAGACTCATGGCTATTGGGCAATCTGCTGGAGGGTATGTATAAACTGGAAAAAGTACTTCATGCAAAGGACTCCATGTAAAGCTTAATGTTTTGACTATTACAGAATGGTCCTTGCCAAGTACATTCGGGAGAATCAAAAGGAGGCAAAGGAATACCTTGTCACTGCCATGATGATTTCAATGGGATGGGACATGGTTCGAGGTTATCATAATTTGAATGCTCCCCACTTTATCAACCGGCTCGTGATCCATCGCCAACATTTGAGTTGGATGAAATTGAATGCTGCAAAGTACGTTTTTTCTACCAATTACTAATGTTCCGTAATTAATGGTTTAAATGTAATTTTATTGCAGTATGCTTAGGTATTCCAAGCAAATGGGAGAAAAAGCCTGGAAGCCTACTGTAGATTACAAGAAAGCAATGACATCAAAAACCATCTACGATTTTGATCAACACCTTCTCGTCCCACAGTTTGAATACGAGTCTGTGAAGCACTATTGGCAAGATGCATCTTCCCGTGGAAATGTTCTCAAGTTCTCCATTCCTGTATTTTGTTTGAACGCCGAGGATGACCCGGCTACTCCTGGAAAATGTACTTTAACCATTATTACCATGAACAATTTTATTTTAACTGCTATATATTTACAGGAAATGTAAACATTCTTGCTTTCGTGATTATTTATAGTGCTCCCATATGAAGAGGCAGAAGACTCCAACTCAAAACTCGCCCTTTTGGTTACCTCCAAAGGAGGTCACAACGGGTTTTTAGAGGGGATGATCCAAAGACCTGAACACTTTGTCGAGCGACTCGTACGGGAATATGTGACTGCAGTGAGGACGCATGGCCACGAGTTACCTCAATAATGATGGCTCTGCAACCTAACTTTAATAAAAATTAGTAGCAAGCAGATTACTCATTGCCATTTCACAGTTCAACACGACACGATACAAGTGTGTAGCGTCAAGCGTATTTATGTCACATTTCCAACTTTCTAAAAAACAAATCACATGCAACCTTACAAAACTTCAAATCGCATTCTATTGACCATTTTACTATACTTGTGTTATTTCCGTATATAAAAACACAACATGATTTCTCTTTTATACGTAACAACTCTATCTAATTTAAAATTATTTAAGTAATCGTAGTGGTAAAATTTATATTATTATTGTATTTAGAGGATTTGATTATCCTCCTTCTTCTTCACTGGTGATACAAAAACTTAGTTTGTAGTTTGGTGTCGTTCGTTGACTGCATGACTGCATCTATTTTAAGATAAGCTGCCTAAACTCGTTGTAATTTAACTTACACATAAATTTATAACATAAGTCATAAGTCAAACTGAATGTTTCACGATATTTCTTGGTTTTATGAAATCGTAGACGTGACTTAAAACCTGTGTGGGTATTTATAATAATTATTTTTAAGTTACAACTGTTTCAAGCAAATACAGAACTACCAAGTGTGCATACTTCAAGCATTTCAAGTAGCAATATGAAGAATATAAACAGGAACTGACTGCTTTCCACTTTTGTTGGAAAATCTCAAGTTATGATGAAGCAATAAAAGTATACACTATAACATGCATCCGAATAAAAAATATAGTGGGACGGTGTATTTACTTACAGTACCATATTGCACAACGGCATTTAATTTTCAACAATATCCAATAAAAAGTTGCCAAAATATTAAGTTTTTCATCTAATTAATTTTCACAATAATATCAAGTATTGAAATCACTAAACGTGGAAAACAAAGTGGAAAGAGATACTTAAATTGTATGTAGCTTAAGATGTTTCTGAGCAAGAAAGAAATATTTCAGTGGAAATCCTGTCATTTGTTATACCTGAACTTACTAATAATTGATAGCAAACACAATTAAAGCATCCGGCTCCAACCGACAGAGTTACTGTTTTAGGATGAAGCTTTCATAAGTGCCCACCGGTGTGAACTCAGGTCTAACAAAAAGTGCACAAGACCCTCACCAAATTATTTCTTGGAATCTTACAAACAAACATCCACATTAATTATATATAAATGACATGCAAACATATATTCTAGTGAGATATTCTAAATCTCATTATCACTCCGATTCTCATCATCCCGCTCAGGCTCAGGAGGACTTTCAAGATGTGTTTGCAAAAACTCGACGATAGTATCCGTGTCCCATTTGGTAATAGACAGGGTTTCCTCATTCCCATCAGCGTCGATGAGTCGAATTTGAGGCATCTGACCTCCCATGTACTTCACCTGGAGATTTGGGAACTTCCCCGGTCGGTCGCTCTTGACGAACGCCTGGACCTGCGGGAAGCCACCCAATTTTCACCCGCACACTTCTAGACGAGCCTTCGGATACTTTTTAACAGGATTCTCGACAGGTCCTGGATCCTCCGCTTTACAACATTGCAAACAGTCCGTTCTATACACAAAAAAAAGTTATCCAATTAAACAGCTTTCAACCCATAATTTTTGTGTATTCTTAGTACTTTCGGTTATTACTTTAATGAAGTAAGCTCAAACTTCTCAAGGAGGTCGCATGATGAGCAAACCAAGGTAGCCCGATTGTATCCTAATGCAAGACAGTCTTCTACAGATAATTCACTACGAACGTAGGATATCTGAAATTAAAAATGATTTAAAAAATTCAAATCCATTCCTTCAATTCATAAGTTTTCAATAACAATCTCAATAAAAACAAATGTCTATTACCATCAGATAAAGAACCGATAAGGAAAGAAAAGCTGAAGTCGCCAGCCCTTCCATCTTCCTCCACTTTCAAGAGGGCTTTTAGGCCCTGAAAAGTGCGCTTTGCAAAATCAAACTTTAAATTAGCTGTCAAACTTCAAAAAACAAAAGTTTCTCCTTCAAAAAACAACACAACCAGCCTGAAATTCAGACTGACGGAAGAACAGAGCTTCTTCAATGTTCAAAGTCCACCGTGCTCTTCTGTATAAAACTATACCCAAAAATATCATAAGCAAGAACAAGTGTAGTTTTTATGGAAGGTCTTTACAGTACGTGCCTATACTTTACGTCGTGGTACGAGCTTCTTTACAGTGAGCTTATGCATGTACCTCTTATATCCGGCTTTTATATACGTGAATATAAAATACACTACTATAAAATACATGTAGTTACAGCGTATACGCTACTTCCCAGCGTGCAAAAATCTTTTTGCGATGATGTGGACAATTTGGATTTGACTCTCTGCATCTGCAACATGCCTACATTATCACCTAAATGGATGTTCTGAATCAAAATGCACTTGCTAAATGCACTCCGTTATGTATTCTCATATTGCCCCCGTCACTTTACCTAAGCTGACCTGACCCAACAGCATGGACACCAGCTAGGTTGTCATGGGTCTACATTGTTTGGAACAATGGAGATGTTCTCTCTGACACGAAATATTTTGTGCAAGCACCTGCTTCCAACTTCTTTCCATGCGATAATCTGCGTCACTTGGAAAGTGATTTTCTAGCAAGACTAGATTTGTGAATTCATACGAACATTCAGCCCAGTGTTGTCGAATTGTCCAATATGGAACAAATTAAAGGAGACAGCCGCTTTGGAATTGACGGCATATGCGATATCATGGTTCGATTCGGCGGAATTTCCTGGAGAACAATATTCCAGGCATCTATTCATTGGCGCTACCTCCACTATTTTGAGATCACCCAACAGGTATGAGTCTATAGTTACACCCATGTACACAAAGGGGCGATTTGCGTTGACTACAAAAAACCCAAAAAATTTTTTTTTTGAGCGTCACTCATAATTGCTGCCACCAAATAACCATTATAACTCTCGCGTCAGAATGTCTTATAACGCCTAACAGTCTCACTTTCAGTGCAGACCCAGGTGTACCACAATTTAGCCAACTTTAACCTAACCACAAAATAACCAAACCTAATAAATTAAGCCGGTATAATCATACACGGTGTTCAGAGCGAAAAGAATGAATTAGCATCCATCGATCTATATCTACGTATATGCATGTAATTATCACAGTGATATCTATCAGCGACTGTACTATAGATGGATTGGCGACGCATGGGGAGCTAGAAGTGCTCTAAATTGTGCTACAAAAATTCTGTTCGCGGTTCTTCCCGAAATGTTTCCTGAACTACTAAATTATTCAAACTTTACATGAAATTCGCAAGCCACCTCATAATGACAGATCCCAATCGGGTTGGAAAAAAGTACATTGGTTGTTACTCGATCTGAGATTTTTTAGTACTGAATTTCGATTTTGACATGTACTAGTGTAACGCAACTGCCAACCCGAACACCTGTTTACTAGCTACTTGAAAGAAAATCCATCGTTCTCCAAAACAATTCGTAAACGAGCTAGTGTAGGTGCATGAACAAGAAGGGGACGACAATAGATTTTAGCCTAGTAAAATCCTGTCTCACATAATACAACATGCGAAACAATTTCGCGGAAGGAATTCGCGTAACAGCTAAAGAAGATACACTCTTCAGGCTACACCTTTATCCATAGCTTATACTAATATTCATTCGCGTAGCTATGCATGGCTAAATTTCTTATATGCCTATAAAACACCTATTGGGTAGTAGATTTCAACCAAATTGAATTTTCTCAACAATAGTGGAGCTTAGCGCAATGAATAGAATGCTGGAATATTGTTCTCCGTCAACATTCCCGATCGAACGCATATATCGCATATGCGCTCAACTCCAACGGGCTGTCTCCTTATACTTAAGCCATCAATGATGACAGATAAAATGGTATAACACACGCAATATCTTGTAAAAAGCGTTTTCTTGTGATGTATAATCTTTTTACTTGAAAATATTCAACAGTTTTTTGCTCTTTTCCTTATTTTTGGTGCAGGAGGTTGACGAGCCGATGAGCCAGGAACCTGTTGGCAAGCCGAATGTGGATGCAACTCCGAATGAGTCCACTTCTCGAGGAGTTCCCACCAATACCCTTCCTGAAGCATCTGCATGTTGTGTTCCAAAAACCGGAAGGAAGGTCGTCAAGGCTAAGGGAGCAAAAGCTGTTGCAGGCAAGCGGAAGAGCCAGAGGCTAGCATCTGCAAATCGTCGTCGGAGCAAGTCCAAGGCTCAAGTGGATGGAAAACAGTGGAGACTCTCCAAATTCTTCTCTGAAGCTGGGAACCCTCCACAAAGCCTACTACTCGTAAGTGCTCTATAACCGTAAATATACGATACAGTCATATTAATAACGGAGTTGCTCATTATGAAAATAATTTGATTAATCTTTTCGTTACAGAAAAGCGCACAAGGTCAAAGAGCTTGTCAACTTCGGCCAACAAACGAATGAAGCCCTCCGAGTCCCAGAAAAGGCGTAAGAAACCATCCGGAGAACGCCGAAGAAAGAAGAAGCCGTCTGGGGAACGACGTCGTCGCAAGCCCGTGGCTTCAGAAAAACGGAGGAAGAAATCGTCTGGAGAACGCGAAGCGAAGAAGAAGCCATCGCGAACGACGTCGTCGCAAGCCAGTCGCTTCAGAAAGCGGGAGAAGAAATCTTCTGGAGAACGTCTAGGAAACCCTCTGTGACCAGAAAAGGCGTAAGAAGCCATCAGGAGACGCCGAAGAAAAGAAGAAACCTCTGAGAACGACGTCGTCGCAAGCCAGTCACTTCAGAGAAAAGGACCACCAAGAAGTCTTCTGTTAATCGTCGTCGTAAGCCTTCCGTGTCTCAGAAAAGAAGCAAGAAGAAGGTCTCTGGACAACAGCGACGTACAAAGCCAGGTGTGCAACCATCTGCAGTTCGACGATCGTCAAGACTTGCGGGACGCGGAATCGGGAGACCCAGGACAAAGCCAAAGATGACGAAGCGAGAAGAGAGGGCATTCCACAAGGCGAACCTTCAGAAAAACGCATTGGAATTTGCAAAAAAACGCAGGGAAAATGCCAAACAGAAGAAGCAGGATCTCAAATAAACAAAGGGAAAGTCAACCTCATTCATTAATTAGTAATTATGATCATTTTATTTTGAAAAGAATCTATTGAACCAATATTTCTTCAATCATTTACGAATCAGGCACAATAAATTTGAACGTACGTAACATGTCATATTTATGAAATATCTTTATCACTTTATTTGCAATGCAAACTTTGCATGATATATGTTGCATAATAAGGAACCTTTCTTTAGGTTTACTACTTTTACTGTTTCTGTATGCATAAATTTTTTTACCTTGTCTCGTGCTCGTTAGTAGCTACCGCTGCACATCCTTTATTGGACATTAAATTTAATACTGCAGTCGAGCCAGTCGATTTACTCACATGTATGCAGCACACATGTAAAAAAATTAAGCCATTAGCAGCAAGTTAGAGCTACAGCTTTTAGGAAAACATTAAAGCGTAAAAATTATAATATATGTATCACATCATAACATTCATAACAGCGAAACACCAACACAGCCACCCAGGATTTAATTTGACTGTGTATTTATTTACTTGATGCAATGAAGGGGAAGGAGATCTGAGTGAGTGAAACTTGAAATCAGAAGTAAATAATATTATAAATACACGAGCTGGTTCCCCCATGAAATGTTTTTAATCTGGTCTCCCTATCGAGTATGTTTATGCATCAGGCAGAAGCTGGAGAATCGCATGGGAAAAATCTAGGGCAAGAGACTCTTTGAAATGATCTTTTAGCTTTTTAGTATGTGTACGCATACCTGATAATATCTGCAAACATGATGTATGTATATTCCTCATGCACTTTTGACTTTAGATAAGAGAGATCATTGTTTTTGGAATGGCAGACAGAGTCAACTCAATCTCAATCTGTAAGAAATTTTAGTTGGGTTATATTTTGTATGCAAACTTGCCATTTTTGGGCTTTGATTGTCCACTGTTGCTGCTGCATGGTAAATAATAATTCCTTCCTTCCTCTCCCAATGTGTTCCTGTTGAACATGCGAAATGTGACTTACACCAAAGCTTCACAAAGTATCAATCTCACTGGAAAGAAGTAGCAACAAAGTCAACATAGTGAAACCTCTCTGCAAATAGTGAACCGACTTTGTTTAAAAAAATTACAGTAAGGAAGTTTTTTAGGTGAGTACATGCTGAGGCGGAAAGTGATAACGCGAGAACTGATACAGGTCTTTTGTTTGTGGTGTGTTGTTTGGCAAAATAATTATAACGAAGCCGTACATACCTTGGTCATTAATAAAATTGCAATAAGTGGCCAAACACCTGAAGGATTTCAATCTTCCAGGTACAATTTTCTTATCAGTTCATTCCATGCATGCACTTCATTGTAGTCGTTAAGATAAGCGACGGCATGTCATATATATTTCAATTATAAAAGATGTGTGCTCCAGAAAAATGCAACATAAGAAAAGATTAAACATAACGGAACACGCTTTTTATGTATACAAGCACAAATGCGCTAGTGTCATGCAAAATAATAGTAACGTTTGTTTTTTACACACAAGTTGAAGTTAGGTATCACGCAATCCACGCTGAACTAAGGTATAGTAAGGTATAGGTATGCATAGGCGTGGGTCGGCAGAAAAGCCTTACTTTTATCGGAGAAGACAAAGAATCTTCACTACAACCGCACTATCAAGAGTTCTCCCTAATGTGCGGTTGGCTTTATTAGTTCAAAGTTCAACAGCTATAAAGCACAAAGTACTTTTAAACGAACGAGGAGAAAGACACGAAGGAATATTACATAAAAACATAAGAAATGCCTTGCATTTGCATATAGCAGTAAAGGAGTTCAAATGGAGATGAAAGAATGAGAATGTTTCTGTACGTGTTTTTTTACGTTCTTCTTGTTAAATTTTTTTGTGCCTATGCTTAAGCACGACATTGAAATGATGCTTCATGTTTCACTGATTGACATCTAAAAAGTTTCTGGAGTAGGGTAGACATGAAACATTACTTTGTAAAGCCTTCTTAGCTGTTTTAAAATGAATTTTTTAATGAAAATAATACGATAAAATAAGCTCATCGTATTCTAACTTTGACTTCAGGCACGCCTTGGAACCACAAAAAGGGTTACAACCGCCCGTGTCCCAAAGCAAAACAAATAATAACAACGCCAACAGCACATCATATTTCATCATAATAAAGTCATGGAATGCAAGAAGTTTGATGATGACAACTGGGAAACCATTCAGGAGACTGGGGTTATCACTTGTTTTGACCCCACCACTTGTAAAGCAATAATAGATCGAAAGTATCTGTTTTACACTAACAACTTTTCCTCTGCAAATTGTAAAATACAATGCGGTACTAAAGTATGGTTTACCGCTCAACGAAGCGAAAGAAACCCCAAGTGGCAGTTGACTTCCCTCGAAATATACGAATCGAATCAGGAGGGATTGAAGCAGAAAATGGGAAAAGGAAAAACTACACTTCCATCCATTTTGCAAAATGCATCACAAAATGATGGCGTCTTGTACGTTGATATTACCAAGTATATGTAATAACGAGAGGGTTGCATATAAATCATTTTTGTAACATTTTAAGGAACTCAAGCCGAGCTGATGATGATGATGACTGGATGGTGGACGACCTTGGGGAACACATTGTATCCGCTCACAAATCATTACTTGAGAATAAATTTAAAATAAAAATTATACCAAGGGTTATCCGCTTCCCTTCAATAACAACAGGAGCCTCAGCCAAGATAATCATTAAAATTCACAATGATTCCGAACACCTCATTCGACTCAAACAAATTAGCTTTATAAGAGACCCATGCATTTCCAATTTCGAGTTCAATTTAGCAGACAAAGTCAACACAGACGGTTGCATCTTACTTTTACCAAACAGCGAAATGCCTCTAGAGTTGACTTGCCAGGCCAAGCTAATTGGAAAGACAACGGAGCTCTGCATATTTGATTTTGGGTCCTTTCAAATTGGAAGGATGGTAATTGTTATTAGTAAATCCGAGGTTGAGAAGGAAATGGAAAGTAGTTTCGTGGAAAGAGCTGATACAGCTGGCAAGTCAGCAGTGGAGATGTCTCAAATTATTAAGGATCATGCTAGAACCCCGATCAAAAGCAGCCACAGAATCCGTTCCTCGTTTTTCCTCCAGAAACCACTTCCAGCTTATGAAATAACTCCCGAAATGTGGCGATTTTTAGAGTTCAAGGATGAAAACCTTCTACGACAGTGCTATCCAAAAGCACTCGATGTACTTCAATACGATACCTACAAGGAAAAGTTTGGCGTCTTTCTTTGGATTGAGGAAATGGAATGTCATCGTATGCGACGCCAATATGACATGAAAGATGTGATACTCACCAAATGCCAAAATGGATATTACACCTTCAAGGCCCCTGGAATCCAGGATATTCAACCACCAGTCAATATTTCAGATACACTTGATGTTTTCAATCCAGCGAACCCTGCAGGTATGTAGGTTTTTATTTAATTATTTGAAATTAGTTTAGTATCGCACGCTGAAGTATATTTACTAGTAGTACGTTTTGTTTTTATCTTGGCGATTTCAGATTACAGATATGAAGGTATCATAAAAGACCTTAGCAAAAATAAAGTAACTTGCGTCTTTGGAAGTTTGTTTGATGCACAGTACACTGGGTTTCCTCTCACTGTGCAGTTTCGGCTGGGCCGAAACATTTATAGACGGTGCCACTTTGCGGTTGAAACTGCAGCGGGGCTCTTGGGGGAATCATTTTTATTCCCAGAGCCTGAATTTGAGGTGAAAAATCCGAGAATTGTTGTGATTGAAGATGAGCTGGGGCAAAGTGAGAATTCTGTAGATCTTCAACAACAAGAGGTATACATGTTTACTATCTAATACATAAATTAATACAATTAAATTATTATCATTCATTATTTTTTTTGTATCCTTTGAAACCCAGATGGAAGCTGTTGCTCCAGCTCAGAACATTTTTTCCGATACAGCCTTTACTCATCAGAAAAGCATGGCAAGGTTCATGTCCTCTCCCGCATCCAGTGAAAATTGTGGTAAACGTCTCAACAACTTGTTTTCCCGTAGTAGATCTGTTAGTGCCACTGTCAGTGAACCTTCTAGCAACAACTTTAGGCTCCGATGGTTCAACAACAAGCTGAATGAAGAACAGCGGAACGCTGTGCGTAGAATTTTACGAGGTCAAGCCCGTCCGTTGCCGTATATAATTTACGGTCCTCCAGGTATAGAAGGTGTTTTTACTCTAACCCTAACATTTTATATGACATCAATGGCATCCTTTTGTAATTTTCAATTTTACAGGAACTGGAAAGACGGTCACTCTCGTTGAAGCTATTATGCAAGTCAACAAACTTGATAAAAATTCCAGGTAACTAAAAAATAAATGAAACCCTTGCACTGCTGGCTATCTATCTATATAGATAACCACTTTATCTATTTGACCTTTATTTTATCTGTTTCAGAATATTGGTCTGTGCACCATCCAACTCAGCAGCCGACATAGTTGTGGAGTATCTTGCAAACAGTAATATATACCATCCTGGTGACTTTCTCCGTCTCAATGGATTCTTACGTTCTCAGCGAGCAATTCCAGAGTCTGTGGCTCCTTTTTGTGTTGATGGTGAAGACTTGGGAAATGTTGTAAAGCACAGGTTTATAATCTCAACATGCAGCACAGCCGGCCAATTCTTCAATTTGGATCTCTCAGATGGACACTTCACACACGTGTTTGTTGATGAAGCTGGCTACTGCACGGAACCTGAGACAATGATTGCGGCTGTACAACTATCTCTGACGAAGGGTGGTCAGGTATGCTACAATACCCTGCAAATATTTTCCGACTTTATCATTAGAATTTTTACTTTTGATTTTAATGACGTAAATGAATGACTTTCTTTTAGCTAATATTGGCTGGTGATCCAAAGCAACTTGGGGCAGTCTTGATGAGCCCAGTTGCTAAAAATGGCAGACTGAACATGTCATTTCTGGAAAGATTAATGACAAGACGGCTGTATCGCCGGGATGTAAAACGCTTTCCAGCAGAAAAGTACAATCCTTTGGTTTTGACCATGCTAGTGAGAAACTACCGATCACATCCAACTCTTTTGAAACTTCCATCACAACTGTTTTACGATGCTGACTTGGTAGCTGCAGCCAGTTATAAGGAAACGCATGAGCTATGCCAGCTCCCTAATCTGAAGGAACTTTTAGCTCCCGGAGTCCCTCTCCTTTTTCACGGGGTTCATGGAACATGTAGTCGAGAAAGGGGCTCAACAAGCTCATTTAACATTGCTGAAGCATGCCAAGTAGCTCAGTATGTGATTGGTTTGATGAATGATGGTGGATTAAACAGTGAAGATATTGGGATCATAACTCCGTACCGAAAACAGGTTACTACTTTCATCAATTTCTTTGATGTTTTGCAATGTTAAAATAGTAAAGATAATATTTTGTATTGAAAACAGGTAGAGAAGATTCGACACATGTTGGAAGGTGTCCTGACAGCAAATGTGGAAATTCCAAAGGTGGCATCTGTTGAGGAATTTCAGGGAGGAGAAAGAAAGGTCATTATCATTTCTACTGTTCGCTCTTATAATGAGGATCAAGTGGAAAAGCATTTGGAACACTTGAGCTTTGTGTATGATCCGAAGCGATACAATGTTGCAACCACGAGAGCCAAAGCTTTGATGATTGTTGTAGGCAATCCACATCTGCTTGCACATAACTCCTATTGGCTTAAATTACTAAAGTATTGTATTGAGCTCGAGGCTTATAAAGGTTGTAACTTACCGATTAATCTTTGTCCTGACATCCGAAAATTCGTTGTTGAAAAAGAACGAGAAGAAATTGAGGGTACAGTTTCGACACAATGTGGAAGGCAATATGAAACAAATTCAGCAGATCAAATTGATAGTTTTAAGGATTTAATATTGGATGATCCTGAACCGGACGATACCTGGTGATTATTATTGTGATGTTCTCATTTTGAAACCTTTCTTACTATTATGCTTTATGGTCTTTTGTTAAAGATTTTTTCACGTTTGGGGAAACTTTCACTATAGTATATGTGCATGTATATATTATTTTATTTTTTTAAGGTATTTTAAAATTTATATACATAGTTGTATTCAATCAGATCAAAATATTATTTACTGTGGGAAAATCATCCACAAGATGCAAATAGCAGTAAGTTTTTATGCATGTGATGGTTAATTTTGTATTTTGCTAATAGTCATACTATGTAGAGAATGTGACGAAACTAAAGTTTGTAATATTTAATAAAGTGCGTAGGTAATAAATTCAATATGTGTATTTGTGTGCATTAAATACTAATTAAAAAACTGCATGAGTATTGCATGGTACAGCACAACCGAGTCAATCAACTTTGATTGTAAGTCTGTGAGTCTCCTTCACAATGTAGACAATGAACAAGAAATAACAGACATATCATGATCGTATGGATTGTTTGGGCTGCTGCCACTACTACAAACGTAATAATTGATGGAATTTATTATGGAAGCTTTCTTGTCCAACTGACATGTGAATGGAAAGTGAATGACTGTTTGTGCCTTGTCGTGTCAAGCATTTCTTCTAGAAACAGAGCAAGGTGAGTTTTTAGTTCAAAGTAGCACTAGAATATAAACTTTGCCATGATACGTGCTAATAATATTGAATATTAGTAAAGAACATGTAATCGTACGTTATATGAGCTTAAAACTTAATACACCTACGCCTATTCATACTACCATCATATCAACTCCACTAATATGCTCACAAATCTTGATCCATTTCGTCATTCATTTCAATATAATGCATGAAAAGCATCTCCTATTGGTGTGGATTCTCGGCCTGATCCTCTTGCTAAATCAAACTCCTCCAAGCCATGGCTCAGATTATATTGAGCATCCTCCTCGCAGTAAGTGTCAGTTTAAGCGTAGAAAGCTTTAATTTTCACCTGTAAAATACCTTCTCTTAAAATTTTCAAACTAGACATTTCCTGCTTCGTATGCTTCCGACATATAACCCCTGAATGTGAAGGCCAGCTAACCAACTCAAGCGTGAATCCAGAAAAACATATCATGTTTACTGACCTATGTCATTCTTGCCTCATTCGGCATTATTGGGACAGTATGAAGGGCACTTTATCAACGGTAGAAAGGATTTGTCTGGTGTACTCCTCCCACAAAATTGACGATGAAGATTGCTACTACGACTATGACCAACCTCCTGGAAGTAGAGAAATAGTGGAAACCTGCCAGTGTCATAAGAGCGGCTGTAATGGTGGTGCGATTACAGAGATTGGGGGCAAAGGAAACATTAACAACTTTCCAAAGGAGATTATTTACACACTCAGTGGAGCCCAGAGAATAATCCTAGACAATCCCATTTGTACATTAGTTTCCGGCTTTTTTATGCTAGCTTTAGGATTCATTTACTGATCATGCTTTCAATGCTACATAAAAAGATTGTCAAAATTTTCAAGTCATAAAACAATTGCTTGTTATTGGATTAAAGTGGATACATTTACAAATACATAAAAATGTTTGCCATTCACGATTGTTTGAATTAATAATTATAATCATCTGGTTGATATTGTTCCGGATATTGAACGAAAGTGACTTATGTAGGCACAACCATTCCACCTGAAAAGGGATCGATTACAATCCACTCTTTCCGATGATACATGCTTCCAAATAGCTTCTTGTAAAACTCTTTATAATTTTTATTGGAATTCCACAGCTTCCAAAACTGTGGGTTGAATGCGGAGGTGATCACAATCTTACTTTTATTCCTATTCAGCATAGCCGCCCACCAACTAAAAGTACTATTCGGAAATATAATATGTTTGCACAACCGCATCAGAAAGAAATCCTCCACACTAGTATTATTAGTTTCTGAGACGTATACGAATCTAAATCTTTTGGAGAACTTTTGAAATATCTTTTTTGCATATCTTACATCATCCGAAAACACGAAAAATACGGGTTCTTCAACTTTTCTTTGCTTTCGCAACATTTCTCCCATGAGCGGAACTGCTTTCATATGAAACTGCGTCGGAAAAAAGAAGGTGTCTACTTTCATAAAGTCACCTCGTCTGACATGAAGCGCGACACTTTCCGTCGTTGTAATTTCATCAATGTATTTTTGGATTCTAGTCAAATTCAAGGAGTCCCGTCGAAACTGAAATAATTTTTGAATATCTTGTTCATACTCCTTCCAATACAGTTCTGACTGGCAGTAGCTGCCACCTGCTAGCTGAAGGAATTGATAAGATTTATTAAATCTTCCATAGAGAAAATCCTCATCAGCAACCCACTGCTGAGTTTGTCCAGCAGGTAACTGAGTTTGGCCCAGTTGTATAATGTTATCCAGGGGAATGGTAAACTTGTCTAGAGCAAACTCTCGCTGATTCGGCTTGAATTGTCGGTTCCCCAAATTTTGTTTTTGGTAGTGGACGTACAGTGGCCAGTTTTTTCGTTTTGCTAATGCGTATGAACAAGCATACTCAAACAACTGGTTCCCTATTCCTCCCTTGGTCTGAAGAATGATTCCCGGTGGAGATAAAGTGGTGTTGTAAAATGTTTTCAAGAGTGGAGGACCCCATCCAAAAATGTCTTGGTATTTAAAATTTCTAGACTTTGGGAGAGGTAGCGTTCCCAAAAGTGCAGTAGTGTTTGACCACAAAAATGAATAGGTTGGATTACGACGTGATGAAGAAGAAGAATAGCTTGTCTCGTCCAAGGACGTTGACAAATATGCTATTTTAACGCATATGAGCAGTCCAAAAAACAGAACAAACTGAAAAAGACACCGTTGCTCCATACTCATTGTGATTTTTGGGTTGAGAAATTTTAAGGAGCTTTTTTTTGGAAAACGTAATTCTACTTAGGTAATCACATCGTGGTAGAAATCACTGCGTCATGAAATATTAGCTTGGGTTTGGTTATAGAAATGAAATATCAATTTAAGCATGAGCCTGTTAGCAGTACATGAGGTTAATAGCACGTTCGTTCGTACAAAGTACATAATTTTAGATGCACCTGAACAAACTGGGTGTTTTTACATTCGTAGAGCAACTAATCAAAAAGCTATTAAACACATATTTTATGACCAAACAATCAGCTATGCTTACACAACTATTTTAAAAATTTATACAAAGTACGAGTATTGAAATTTGGTAATTGAGAACCGCACTGGTTGCATAAAAGCTCTATCAATACCAACTGACTGTTTCCATCCTGCCAAAAGTACCAAATTTGTTCAGGTGAGCACAGCTTTGCAAGGAAGTCTTTTACTACCCATATTACTATACGAAGCGGAACAGAAACGAATGTTAAAAAGTATAACCGTATAACTTTTGACGGAAATATCTCACATCTGTATAAACATTAGTATGCCACGTCGCGACATTCGGCTAATACATGTCCAACATATTTCCCGTTCTCACATGTGAGCCATTTGAAGTTGGACTGACGCATTTGCTGCACCCACGTTCAAGGCTCAAGATCCAAGATGAAGAAGGAGACAAAGATACATTCCCCAAGTGGGGGAACCATTTTCCGTTTTATTACTCGAATGTATCTTTCTTACGCATTACTTGCGTTAATTTTAGTACTCTTTCTCCATCTTCTATTTACGTCATCCCCGGAAACTCAAAGGAACTACTTGGGAGTGCAGATACTGAGTGCTTTCAAAGGTCAAGCAGTTGATATAGAATATGTGGAACAAAATTTGCTGCATTTAGACCAGACGGATCCACAGTTGATTCGCTACACGAGAATCAGACATTTGTCACCACCAACCAATCTTCCGTATAACTTTGGTGCTTATGGCGTGTCGAAAACTGAGATGAGTGAATGGGTCATCAAGTTTTTCAGGAATATGGTAAGAAAAACATGAAGAAAGAAGTAACATTCGAGAAAGTATACCATTTTGTATATATTTTGCAGACAAATGGTAGATTTATAGAAGCTGGGGCAAATGAGGGAGTCTTTGGCTCTCATACAATGTGGCTAGAAAAGGAAATGAACTGGACAGGATTACTTGTTGAATGTAACCCAAAAATCGTGCCCCATTTGAAAACTCATCATCGCAATGCGTGGGTGGCGGATGTTTGCTTGGCTCCTTCCCCAACCCCTGGAATCGTAATCTATTACATTATTACATTTTATGTACTATTAGGTTACTCTGTTTATAAGCCGAGTCGTTCAACTTCTGACTTGTAAAACTACAGCTCAACTTCTCCAATCCAACAAATTGGACATATAGTGGAACCATGAAAAAACCTTGGAACATCCCTGTATCCACAAAATGGGAATTTTTTGAAGTACAAACTATTCCATTATACACACTTTTAGCAGCGCTGGACTACACGTCAATTGACTACTTTAATTTTGATGTGGAAGGGGTATTGAACTATAAAACTATAAATATTGAACATTTCAAATATAAAAATTCAAATTGATGAAATATGAAATTTTTTTGAAAACAGGTGGAGCTTGCTGTCCTCAAGACATTCCCATTTGATTTGATTATATTCAAGGTTTGTTACCAATTCAGACTTAACTGATTATTATTAATAAGTAGCAATAAACATTGTCCATTCTATATGTTGATGTAAATATGTACAATTTTTTATGTAGGTAATCATCATCGAAATATATTTCTACACAGCTGAAGAGAAGAAAGAATTGCACGAACTGCTTACCTCAAACGGCTACATTTTCGCAAAAGACATTTCCATTGATAAAATTTATGTTCACAACTCTGTTAAACATTTACTCGAGCAATAAAACATTTACGAGATGATTCCAATCAACACTAGTAATTCACCAAACGATTGTAGTTAAGAATTTTGATGAGATTCTTGGTAGGTGCATGTGCATGTGCATCTGCATTAATTAGCGTTTCAAAAGTTAAATTATTTGCTTTGTGTTGTGTTGATGTATTACACGATTAAGATGATTGATAAGGACGGGAAAATGACAGGACTAGGATTCTAGCATATTGTTTTCAAAAAAGAGAAAGCTACCTAATGAAAGTGCAAATTAGAATAAAAATAAGGTTGCATTTACAGATGGTCTCATATTTCGTATTCCGAAATGCATGTAGCAGGCTAACCTTGTTTTTTCCCATTTATTTAGTGGTCTTTCCCAATAAAATGCTCAGTTCATTCTAAAATCTCGTACAAATATTTCTCTCAGCTTTAAAATGTTCAGTTAAACGGGTTAACCAATGACCACATCAACCCTTCCCAATTTTGACAAGTTTCATCGGAAAACAACTAAATTGGGTTTGGGAGTGGTTGCAATTCGATGTTAGAAAGTTTTTGGTTCTAACGATTTTCCTCGGAGTTTTAGTTGTCCTGTTTATGAAATTTTTTGAAAACGGTGATCTGACATCAGTTAGAAATGTATTAAAGATAAATTCCACCACTGCCATATCCCAATTGTGAGTCCCAACCAAGCATAACTTTACATACTTTCTTAATGTATATAACATTACTCACATGTTATAGGTGACTGCTGGAACCACATTATCCTAAAGGGTTCCAAATAACCCATCCCACAAAAAGCTGACACCAAACTATCGCGAGCAATTTCCAAAGATTGAGATACCCAATGAAAGGTTGAGTTGAGTAAAAAAGTCACATTCAATGTTTTATAATTTATTAACGTGCATAATATTTAATTGGTTCCACCAGGTTCCTCTTGATTAAATGTGATGCAAATTATGGTGAATTATTTGGTTGGAATACGGCCGGGAGTATTTATTTAATGATTTTCTAACTGATGCCAGATCACCGTTTTCAAAAACTTTCATTAACAGGACAACTGATACTCCCAGGAATAGTGCCAGAAACAAAGCCTTTTCTGAATGGAGATGCACCTACTCTATAACGCATTATAGCCTTCAGCCGAAGTTTGTAAAAATTGGAAAGAGCTGATGATGTGGTCATTGGTAGTATACCCGTTTAACTGGACATTTTAAAGCTGAGCAAAGTATTTGTATAACCCGTTTAACTTTACATATTAAAGCTGAGAGAAGTATTTGTATGAGATTTTAAAACTGACTTGCGCTTTTTATTTACCTATTATATCTATTTTGACTATGAAACCATATTAAAATGCAACCTAATATTGTTATTTTTGTTTTCCGAATAATAGCTTTCACTTTTTGAAAACATATTAGATGCGAATGTTCTAACATTTTCTCCTTCTTATCAAGCATGCAAGTCATCAAGAAAACAAAGAAATTAAAGTTGGAAATGTCAATTTATTATGCGATGCGTGATTGTGCTTTAATTTAAGTCTTGTAACTGCAGGTATGTCTTGGTTGTTGTGAATTGTGAATGATTAAAAAGGCCGAATTACGAATGCAAGGACGAGGTTCATACAGTGACGCGATACGTATGATATTACGGGGGCATCTTAGATTCTACCAAGAAAGTTATCTTATCCTGTATCACGATAGTACAAACAAGTAAGCATCGTTGCTATATGGTTTGTAGTCAAAAGCACAGATTCAACTTGGGGTACCTTTTGCTTGCCATCACTTATTAAGTTAGTCCTTCCCAAAAACCACATATCCATGTCCATGTCGCATTCAATTACTAAGTTTTAAATGCTTCGGCTTAAACGATTTAACCAAACTTATACGAATGCCAGCACTCAGGCCTTCCAATTTGACACAGCTTCAACCGCGAAAAAGCTATACATGGTTCGAGTAGAGCACATTTCATTCAGGAAAGGTTTCTTCTCGGCATTAATGCCTGCGGATATCGCAGTATGTCCTGTTCAGAAAGCTTTTTCAAAACCGTGCATCATCATCAGTTAAAAAGTATATTAAGGAGTACTCACGGCCAAATTCCAATTGTAATAGATCGTAAAACTATCTTATTTAAACTAACTATTGAGTATAATATAGCTTTTACAGTTTAATAATTCACTTAGATGCGTGACTACCAAACTCACTTTTGCACCTGAGCCCAACCACAGATGACCCATGCCTTTTAGAAATAGTCAAGTATGTCATGATATTTTCAAATGGTATTTCAACAATTTTTCTTTCAATTCCGCTGATTGAATTATTCCCATTTTGTGTGTAACACAGAGAGCAGTATCTGATACCACCATCCACTTTGCCTTACAACTTACAAAAAGCCGATGTCAATCAGGATATTCCGAGTAATTTGGAAAAGTTTAAGATTCTCGAAAATTACATTATTGACAGTGAAAAGGTATAATTTGAATAGAGATGGTTTATGGTGCATTTGAGTATATACATATATTAACATGCATGTAATTCAATAATTTTTCAAGGGTCCAGGTTTCTTCATTGAGTGCGGTGCAAATGACGGTGAATTTATTTCACCCACACTTCGTCTTGAGAAAAATTACAATTGGTCGGGTTTGCTAATAGAAGGTAACCCAGGGCCGTTTTCAACCTTGGCCAAGAAAAATAGAAAGGCTTGGATAGTTAATGCTGCTGCTTGTATTACACCTAACGCAAACAAAGTAAGTAAGCCATTCATATGGGTTGAGTATATATAAAAAAAACTTATAAAAGCATATCTTTAGGACGAAGTGAGAACAGACGGTTTTCAGTATTTTTATCACCTTTACAGATAACGTTCTTCACCAATCCGAACAACACGGGATTAGCTGGGTTAAACTCCCGTAAAGAACATGGAGTTAGCGTTGAGCTTTCTGTTCAATGTATTCCACTCTACACATTGTTGAAGGCTCTTAATGTTATGGAGGTTGACTTTTTCAGCCTTGACGTGGAAGGAAGTGAACTAGCAATACTGAAGACAATACCCTTTGACAAAATTAAATTCAAGGTGATATGAATGACTCATTAATATGGGCATGAAACTTTACTTCTTTACAGAAATATAAATTCATTTTGGTTTTTCTCATAGTTTCTTTCGATAGAACATGGTCTCATTCCTGGAGGTAGGCCAGCACTACAAGCCTTTCTCGAGTCGAAAGGTTACTTTTTTCTAAAGGAAATTCATGACCATCTAACTGGGGACTCTGCTTTTGTTCATGAATCTCTACGAGACAGATTTAAAAACTTTAAACTTTAGGGAGCAATTAAATAAAGAAAATACACTATTAAACCAAAAATATCATAAAACATGCATTTATTTTTGACGCACACATATTTGCATTGCCTAGCATGCATTGTTTAACTCAAGCAGGTTGACAGTTGACTTGACACATAGAGTGACGTGATAGTTCATTGCGTCCAAAAGAAATCTTATGGGAAATAATTCAGATAACCCTAATTTGCTATATATTTAATGACCTTGGAACTGGTTAAATTTTAATTTCATGTTCACACAACTGACAAAGCATTTGTAAGTTTAACTGGTTACCCCAAATGTAGACTAACTACCGAGCATACAATGCCATATACTCCTTGGTTAACCTGTACTGCTAACATATTTTACTTTATACATAATATTTATGATTGGATGCGTGATTATGCATTAATTTGCGTTTTGTAAGGTCAAGTCTATGTCGGTTTTTGATGAAGGAGTGAACGATTGAAAAGGTCAAATTGGCAACGACAGGACGAGGACCCTACATTCTAATGTCTTTCAAGAAAGCTAAAAATGGCTTATTATTCAATTCAGGAAGTGCAAAAGAAGGTTTTGTAGCTCAAAAACATTGATTTATCTGGGTTAACCTTGTTTGTACCATTTATTTAGTTGTGTTCCGCCAATAAAAAACACAGTTCATTTCCAAAGTTGTTGTTGTCCTAACCTTTTAATTTAAATGTTAAACTTTTTCAAATTTCTTGACCTGGATAGTTTTTAAAATTTTTGTAAATGGGGAAGGAAAGAGCTAATTTGCATTATAGAACATGCCTCATAGGCATTGGAATAGCCGGTTTCATATACATAGTTCATTTACTATCGCCCACTCCCGGTTATGTAGGTTTGGAACAGCAAAATACACTTTCAAATGGTGAATCAGCCGCAAGCGAAGCTTTGGATGTCGAATACGTTGAACAGAATTTATACGGATTAGACCAAAAGGATCCTCAGCTAATTAAATATGCGAGAATCAAATATCTGAGTCCACCATCTAAATTGCCATATAACCTGGAAGTCGGAGGAAACTATAAAGACGAGTTTAGCGCATGGGTTGCAGATTTTTTCAAAAATAAGGTACAAGCCTACACTCATTTTAAATATCAATAATCAATAGTAGCTCAATTGAAAGACTCAATAATATTCTTTAAAAAACGTAGAAAAACGGGATATTCATCGAAGCTGGGGCTCATGAGGGAGAAAAGGTATTGTGCAATTCCTTCAAAAATCAGTGGGAAATGATCATTTTAATTCTACTTTGATACTATTAAATTAAGGGCTCACATACGCTATATCTTGAGAAAGAACTGGGATGGACAGGCTTACTTGTTGAGTGCAAACCCAACAGTGATTCCTATTTTAAAGACACATCATCGTAAAGCGTGGGTGGCAGATGTTTGCCTTGCCCCTACCAACACCCCTGGTTTGGTAAGCCTTTAAAATTTACTTGTCATGCCTCCATTTGATATCCATCAATTCTATCAACTTTTGGAAAACTTTTTTACAGTTAAACTTTTCGAACCCAACGAACTGGACATATAGTGGAACCTTTAAGAAACCTTGGAATCTTCCGGTGCCGACAAAATGGACGTCTTTTGAAGTACAACAATGCGCTTTATACGGTGCTGGCAGCGCTGGACTACAAATTTATTGACTACTTTAGCTTTGATATTGAAGGGGTATTGAACTATAAAACTATAAAAATTGAACAATTAAGTATAAAATTCATATTAAAATACATTTTTTTTAAACAGGCGGAGCTTGCTGTCTTCAAAAACTTTCCATTTGAATTGGTGACATTTAAGGTTCTCGTAGTGGAAATAATGTTTTATACTCAAGTGGAGCGCCAAGAGCTACATGATTTATTGATTTCAAAAGGTTACGTTTTTGTCAAGGATTTACAAGTGGATAAAGTTTATGTACATAATTCTGTAAAAGACATGATACCCGATTAATTACTATGTTTCCGTCACCAATAAATGTTTTCCTCTTATGTTTATAAACGAATACTCCATCACGGTTGAGCTGTGCCCTCTTTAATGCTACGTTCATTCTTTCCATTAACACATCCCTGGAATAATTCGCTTCAGCAGAAAACGGTCTCAGACCTTTGGCTTCCAGTCTCTCAAACCATTTTTGAAAGTTGTGAAATTTTTGGATTTCCTTATCATTAGGTAAATGGATTTCAACTTGTAGCTGTCCAAAAGGTAGAACGTCAAATTCCTCCATGATTTGTTCCAAAACCTTTAGTTCCCTTCCTTCAATGTCCATCAACAGAATTTCCAGCCACGCATGATCATTTTCTTTGAGAATGTTGTAGAGAGTGTCTTCCCCTTTACTTTTGTCAGTTTGGTCGCTAATTCATATTGCCAATGACCTCAACACGTGGATGGTGATAAGCTTTGTTTGACTTTCGGTCGAAAATAAAATTTGGCAGTCTGTCCTTCTCACCAGTTCTTTTTCAACTGTGAGATCATCCCCACCAAAAATGTAAATTGTGCAGTCTTCAGGCGATTTTCTTGTTGCGGAGCTGGAAGAGTTGAATTCATAAAGTTCCAGTCCACAAATCCATTTTCACCATGTCCCAGTCGACCCACTCGTTCCATTGAGAAAGGACAGTTGAAAGCAGGTGGAAAATAGTTCCAGATGTGTGTGAGGGCTTTCTTATTCCAAGGGTTGACCTTTGAAGAGTCGTTCCCATTGTGGGAAGCTATCCAGCCCAACCGTTGCTTTACAGCTTTTGGTAAATCTGCTCTGAAGCAAATAATTTGGACGATTCATTTTTCGGGTTGAAATAATTCACTAGAAGAGTATTATGGTAAGGTATATCTTGCAAGTTTTCTTTGAAAAGAAGAATCGCTTCCGGTGTAAATGAACACGAACATTGTGAGAGAAAACAGGATAACAGCATGGGCAGCCGGTGACAATAAACAGAAATAAAGTAGGGCATTGTGAGAATCAAATATTA
>LJIJ01002513.1:0-26221 GCA_001718145.1 Orchesella cincta
AAATCTAAAGGGCTTTGCAGCTGTCGCTTACGAATCAATCCTTTATAGTGCTTATTGACTACCGTGGGAGTTCCGAGCTTGAGGGCAGTACTGCTACCAACAACTGCCTCAATTGGAGGCGAAGAACTTTTCGTTCTGGATTTGAAATAAATTATATTAACCGTACAAAGACATCATTTTGAATTTGACCCCATGAATTCAAAAACCGTGTAATTTACTAGATTTGATGAGGTGGTGGCGGAGTGCAGGTCTTTCCTCGACATCCTCGTCCAGAGTACAATCCTCTTCAGTACGTTTCCACATGAAAATTTTCTGGGCTGTCTGGAAAAGTTGCGGTTTCCACCTCTGGTGGACTTATGTTTGGTCTTGTCCCAGCACTTCATCCAGTATTTCAAAGTACGGACACGACTTTTGTATCCAGCCGGAACCTACGAAAAAGTTCGTCAACAAAACTCACGCTCATAAGTTAAAAAATATACACATGACATTAAAAATTATTAATGAATGTGCATAGATTGTATTGCATACTTGTGTTCAAGGTTGCGTCCTTATCCGGGTCAATCCCAAATCCCGATAAGGCAAGCTTCTTCTTTACATCACTGTACTTCTTAATCATGCTGTTGAAACCGTTCTTTTAATTGAACATCTGAGCATTTAGTTTTCAAGTCATCCTTAGTTTGCGCAAAAATTCATTTTTTTAGTAATCCAGAAAGACTATCGAGGTAAAGATATTGAAAGTATATGTTGTAAATAGTTGAAATGTTCAATTTATCACATAATATATTAAATTTATTATGTGATATTTGCTTACACTGTATAAGAGTAGATTTAGTCCAATAGTCAGCATATCAATGAATCTCCTTTGTCAACTAATAATAACTTGAGTCTTGACAGGTCTTTGGGAGTCTTTCTCTTTCCTCGATGATTTTTTTATTGACTCATGGTTACAAATTGATTTTTAATGCTAATTGCTTTTAAAAATATTAACAGCAGTAATTCACTTCAACTTCAGTAATAGTTGAATTAAAACTGCTGGAGAACACTTCCAATAGTTTGTTGTGTCTTAGTTCTCATATGACTGTCAAGATCTCAAGTCTAGTTGGAATGAAACGTCAATGAGACGATTAAATGAAGGGCTTAAAAAAACCCTTATTTAAACTTCGCGCGCTCCGAGGTGATTATTTTTTTTACTGCTGAAAATCGGTGATTGCTGAAAATCGCTTACTGAATGATGCTAATGGCTAATTTTTATGATCAATTATTTTAATCATGAGACAAGTAATTCATAAATGTCATGTAGTGCAATTCATAACCGTTAGGTTTGAATAAGAAATACTGTTAACAAGGATTGTATTTAGAATGTTTAATAATTGTATTCTTGTTCAGCAAAATGAAACTAATAATAGTTCATTGCAAGTAATACTCGTAGAAGAAGCAACATTTTTTATATACGGCTTTCTGTAGATTTTAAAAACGCCCCATGCAACGAAATTATCAACGAACAAAGCGGCTGGCTGTTGTTATTGATTTCCTCCATTCAATTATTGTGTTCACCATAAGCATATTGTTGATGGTATAGCGTAACTCGCGATTGAACGGTCTGAATTGGATTATTGCGTTAATTCTAGTAATCAACATCGATATCTGTGAAACAAATATATTTTCTGTTTGTTAACAGGGACTATATCGTGTCATATAAAAACTCCTTGTTATTCCGAGGTTAGTGGCAGAATGTGGAATGAGAATGATGACCCTACGGGTTGTTTCGCGTTTAAAAATTTTCGCAAGGTACATTATACTGTATGTTATATTTATTGATAACTGCTGCAGAAACAGAATTAATTAAAATATACCAAACCTCAGATATATTAGATCCGAGACATGAAAAATGGCTCTACTTTTTTTGCCCTATAAGTGGTTATCATTCAATATTCGGAATTAGATCACAGGTATCGGTAGAATTTTCGAGTGTAAGCAGGTTTTTCATAGAACACATCCTTTGACAATGCACATATGCTTCAAAAGGGTGCATAAAAAGTGATTTGAAATTTGAACTTCCATTACCTGGCTTTTTAGTACACAAATATTTCAAAGAAGATAAAAGGAGAACATTATTTGCAAATGTCAACAGAACGACTAATACAGTATAGTGAGGAAAAACGTCCTTGAGGGTCAAATGAGTGAAGTGTATGCACTGGTTTCAGAGTTAAAACTGAAGTTTACTCATATACCTCAGTTTATCTTAGCTCCAGTAACAAATAACATTTGTTTAGCTGCAAAAGACTGAATGTTAAAAATAAATTAAAACATTTCACATATTTACAAAAATTATTAACAACATGGCGTATAGTATTTAGCTAACGCTTTGGACACAATTTGTGATGCATTGCTCGCCAAATCTACACTCTGTTTTTAAGGATTGCTCGTGCTTCCACCAAAAACACAAAACTGCTTAGCATCAAGCCAACCAGCAATACAACAAAAATTACAGATATATTCCCATTTAAATTGGATTGAACAGACTCTCTCCGTCCTCGCTCATTGGGTAGCCTCCATCCTCACCTCTAATTTGAGTCATATAATTCACATAAAAGTTCGTCCACCACCCAAAATCCCACTCATTTCTATTCCATCATTCTCTCAATTACTTTCTTGTTAACGGCCTTCCAAGCCCAACAATACTATCCAGCTCGAACATCGACTCTTTGCTAGATACGTTCTGTTCTCCTTGCCAGGTAGTATCCTTCTCAAATCCAGGTACGCTTCATGTGCCTCTATATCATTAGAAACAACGCAGTTTGGTTACAACTCCTGAGCAGCTCCCAGTTGATGGAGTTCCATTGAGGAGAATTGATACCCATTCCGGATGCAGTTGTGTATTATTTAGTATAAACCTGGTTCTATTTGAGAATTCAATGTGGCTGTCATCGAGCATCATGCATGACTTCTATCTCCCTTGCTGAACATGTACAACACTCGGGGTAAAACAGGGATTGATGAGGATGATGTCTGGAGCTGAGACCAATTTGAAATGTTCTTAGAAATGAGCAGCAGCCATTCTTGGGAATGAAACCTCCGAATCCTCCTATAACTGTGGCCCGCGTGTAAATTTTGAAGGAGTATTTCATCAGCGCATCAAATTATCAAATGGTATTGAGCTCTGGGAAGTGTGATTTGGGTGATGTTATCATTTTTGTACATTGCTCAAAACCATAATCATCAAAAGAAAAAGGCCAATTGCAACGAAGCTGCGAAATTTTAAGTATTTGATTGCAATTGATTCCCTTGCTCAAGGAGACCTTTCAGTATTTCCAGATATTCTAGGAGAAAATTCATCCCGAGAAAGATGCCTGGAAATGCTTCAATTTTAGTATTCTTCTTATGAAAAACATAGCTGTAGACGATGCACAATATTGGCATTGAGCTGGTTGCTATAAAATTCCTAACCAGGTAAACAAAAATTGAGGAGAGTTGGTCAAATGCTAGCCCATATTTTCCGGATGTTCCGCAACTAAGAAATTTGAGTTTTAGAGGATGAACCGAAATCGATACGCTTCCTCTTTTCCCGCTTCTACAATAAAAACAGAGGAGACACGTATTTGGTTTCCTTGGGAACGTTCCCGTGTGATTTCATTAAAAAATGTTCCCAGAAATTTTCGATTGTAAAAGATCCATTTGCCACGATTGTTTGCATCAACAGTCGCGTTTCAAATCGGTGGCGGCTTTCTCCAACACCGACCAAGTGCTTTCACGCTCGTTTCCATGCGAACGAACAAACTGGTACGGGAAACAGTAAGAGTTCATCCAGTTTTTCAGATTTTAGGCTTTCTCCCACTCCCCAGCAGCGACTACTGTCCAGTGGCTATTGCCAAGGTTTGAATTCAGCTGAGCATATTTTTCGCTAATTTCTTTCTCTGAGAATATGCGCCCGATTAGAATTGGCTGAAAGGCTAAAAATGGTTTGCAATGTCGACAAAAAAGTATGGTTGAATCAAGCTGCCACAAATTGTCTCCTTGATTTGCCTGTTTTATACTCATTGTTAGTTCTTCTCGTGTTGTTGTTGTATATTGGTAGAACCTGCGTTGTACGGTATTTAGAGAAACTGACCAGAACTTCAATGTCGAAAAGTCGCTTGGGCGAAGCTGGGTAATTATTACATCGAAAATGCTCCTTGTTTTCAGCAGAATATTCCAGCGAATGTCCTTCTCAGTTTCGTTATTTATTCGGTTGAGACCATGACTCCAGAACTTTTTGTAGCTGGCTGGAATCACCATTCGAAGTGGAGGTTTGTCATCACCACTCCATTCGTAGTAAAGCGGATTTCCACAATGTTTGGGGGAAAAGTACCAGTTGCTTTCACAGTGCCATGTTTTTGGATTTCGGCTGTTGTCACAAACGGGATGTCCAGGAGTCCAAATCTTGACGTCGGGATTTTCGGAGACACCATTTAATAGGATTGATTTCTACTGGCTATTCGAGACGCAGTTTCATAGGGAAATGTTCGTCGCCAGTCGGTAATTGGAAGGTTGGCTTTTTCCTAAGGTATCCGGTTTGAACCTTATATTTGACGTGTATGACATCGTAGCGAGAGACTACGATAGGTGTAAACCCAAAAAGGTCCATTCCGTTGTAGTTGATTATATGATTTAGGCAACGGGAAAATTTTGATATTTCTCGTTGAGATTGGAAAGCTGAATGACAGGATTTTTCGTGGAACTTCTGTAGCGAGTAAGTTCGAGATTCCGTTAGTTCGATATTTTGGGATTTTGAATATACATTTCTTCGACCAGCAGAGGGGAGGAGAAGACGTGTAAAATTGCGATTGCAAGAGTAAAACCACATTCCAATAACTTCCAAGGTGGATTCATCTTAAATTTAAGATTTTGCACTACTTTTTACGAAGGGTTTAAGTTGCAATTCTATGTGAAACTGTGGGACAATCGCACTGGACGAAGTGTGAAGGATTGCATGCACATGACTGGTGCATGTTTGTTCGGTCCAACCCCTTGTCTCATTTCAGAAACCTTGACCGATTAGTCGTCCCTACTTCTTGCTGATGGGTTTAATGCGCACGTAAAATTTAATTCCATTAGCGGCTTTGGGTTATGCCAACAGCTCATGTCAATAATATTTCGATTTGGAATATCATGGACTTGCATGTCACAAAGCTGCAGTCTTGTATATATAATCCCAATTTTTTCAAACTCGGGATTACAAATCAGCTTAAGCATTAAGGCTTGACATAGTTGGGATTGAGAATTATTGACTAATTCCTAATCTTGCTGCAGTAAGATAATCTCATGAGGGATTAATTTTATTCCAACTGGACAGGATTAAGGCAACTAATCAGATTAATTAAGTTGTTTATCGTTAACAATAATATAAGGAAAAATGAACTTGCGTTTATAGATAATAATAGTTCTTGATATTTAACTTTCCAACACAAGTAAAATAACACTCGTTGCAAAATTTATTAATAAAAAGTTTAAAGTATTTGCAGGCATTTAAATCTTTGAGTTATTCTCAATCGTTGCCTCATTATTGAGTACAGGTGTTTAGATTTTGAACTAGTGCTTACAAAATTGCGGTGAGAACAATTCTTATACAAAAATTCTTCAACGAATCGCGCATTTCATGAGTATTCAAATACTATGAAGGAAATATTCGAGAAGATTTCGGAAACGATTGTTTTAAGAAATTTCAGGCTAAATTGGACGTACCGGGTATAAAATAAGGATTTTTTGCGTAAACTTAGTGGTTTGAGTAATCCCACGTGGGATTAATTAATCTGATTAGCTTCAGTGAAAACGCAATCAACGCAAGAATTAGGTGGTTTTAGGGAAATTGGTTTAAATAAATGGATTAAGGATTACTACGTGAAACTGAAGTGGGATTACAAGTTAATGATTACAATAAGTCCTTAATCCAATTAACGGATTTCATTAGTAAAATCATGGATTAACAAACTGCAAGGTAATTATTAAATACAAACAGAACAGAAGAGTTTATTATTCCAGTTTCGATATACCTCATGGAACTACTATACTAAATACTTCTTGAATTCTGGTAAAATAAAAAGCACCGACACTTAATACGTGTTTAAAGACTTTCAGTTTTTCTGATATGCATTATTTTATTTTTGTAACGTTTTATAAAATTTTAAAATTTTAAGTGAAAGTAATTAAAGCAAACCCTTGCGCTTAGCTCACCAATGTCAAACTTGATCAAGTTCTTTAGCTATTTTTATTCACGCAGAGTTCCGGTAAGCCCAGGTAAATCTTGTCAAACTTAAACAACATGTCAAAAACCTCAGCTTTTAGTTCAGCACTACAATTATATAAATAAATATCCTAACAAGCCGTTAAACCTGGCTACTTGACCACCTGGATCGTATTTTCATAGCCATTAAAGACATCCCACGCAGAAAATGGTGCTGATTCCAGCCTTTATTGCCTCGTTGAAAATACGGTCCCGGTAGGTTGTCAAACTAAACTTTTGTCAAAAGAAGGCAAATTTGCACTTTTCTCCCATAAAGCAGCTGCAGATCAGCCAACCCATGAAATCAGACCCCCCAATATTTTTATAAGAAAGGGAACAGAAAACTAAGTATATGCCGTGAAAATCAATTATAGATGTTAATCTCTAAAATTGGAAGAAAAAAATGAATGGCCGGGTTCACAAGGTCTCATCGCAGTGTGCATCACATACACAATTGGGTAGAGAACTTTTTGCCCACGATTGTAGTATTAAACTTGAATTGAAAGGAATTTGATCAATTCAAGCTCTGGATTGAATTGGAGCTGAAAATTCCTGTATTGAATTGAACCGAGCTCTAGTCAAAATCCAACCTGTTGTAGTTTCCTGAAAGTTCTTGATAACAAGTGAAAGTACTAAAACTTTATGTTGCGTACCCAACTCTCATTGCAATTATGCACTTACCGACTTTGTTTCCCCTATTATTACAATTTTTCAATTATAATAATTGATGATGATGTACTATTAAAGCTCACATAAAGACAAGTAGTGTGTATAAGACATTCCAGCTTGTCAGTTTTCCCAAGATTGGGAGTTCTTGAGTGAAAATTGCCCTATTTGCCACCACAGCAACTATTGATTCCGAAGTATAAAAAAAGAGTATTATATTTTAAAATGGGACGTCTGGCTCTCCGATTTACAGTATTTTATTTCTTCATGTATTTTACTGCACCTGTGATTTGCAAACCAAATCATGAAGGAAGTCTTGGTTGGATTTTTCAAAACCTTGATTTATACACAGTGCATTTTCTAGATGCAATTGAAAGCAGTCCCACGTTCATCGTATTCCTACAAGAAAACTGTTCTTAACAGTAAAAGCAAATCATTTAATGTAACAAGCCATGACATTTTAAGATTATCTGTAAGCAGATTTGGAAGCAAAATAAATATTTTTTTGATCCCTCTTCATCACGTAGCATTTAATGAGGCGAACCTTCAACCCCACCTTGTTAAAAAACGGCATCAAACATTCGATATACTTCACAACTTTATGGTCGAGTTCTTATTGATTCCGACAACTATAATTTTATACATCACTTCCATTGAGAAAAAATCTAATTGCCATGAGTTAACAAAAGTAATGGGCGAGGAACTACTCCGCATTCCAGCCACAAAATTAATTGTAATTCCAGATGAAAACTCAACCTGTGCATTACTACCCGTTGGTTCACATGCAGTAAATCAACCTGCTTTCAAAATCTCTGACCAGCTTCAGTTTCATTATTCCCTGTTTTGGAACTCTAAAGGGACAATTATTCCTAGTTTTATCAATGCAAAATTCGCTGTTAAGGTGGCTGATAAAAATGAGCTAAAAAATTGCACCCAAAGAAAATACCACCTGAACCCCTTGTGTGGTCCGGATATATTGACTTATACTACCTTGGCAAAAGTTCATAATCAAACGTTAGACCTTCGAAGACTGACACTGCAAGCGTTAAATGTGTATGTTGGTCCCAATCTAAATATTTTCGGACCTCAACCACACACCGTGAACTAAGTGTATTTTGATAACAAACATATCCGAAGAATGGTGACTGAATGCATGTTTTATGAATTTAGCAAATGGGGGTTTCACTATTGTTTGAACTTGTGGATAATTGCTGGTTTTACAATTTTCCTTGCCGGAATGTTAAAATTAGTTGGCAGCTCTATTAAGAATCCTGTTCATACTCGACTTGTAAGGTGGATTGTGAATATACTCCCAATAACTATTTGCATTTATTTCTGCATTCTGTACGAAAACAGCCTTGGAAGCACCATCACCGTTCCCACTGAGACGAAGCCATTTAAAACTTTGAAAGAGATTCTTGAAGCTAACTACAAAATTGCCTGGCCTTATCCCAATCCATTTCAACAGACTTTTGCTGAAGACTTCAAACGGTTAAAAATATCAGAAAGTACTCTCAACAATTCATTTGTCCCCCTATCGCCCATAAAATACCGAACTGGCGATGACCTGTTTCGGTATAAAATCCAGAGTTACAAGAATGGAAAGCGGGTGATGAGCTGGTGTCAAAAATCAAGGTCGAAAATCTGGGCTTTGGAGCTTAAAAATGTTGCGAGAAAAGAAGGGCATTTAAAATGTTTCAAGTTACCCCAGGAGTTGGTTATGATGATGACTACATGGAAAATCAGCACAATGAATCGTTACTGGATGATGAAAACTATTCAGAGACTCAGAGATTCTGGGCTAGATACCAAGTGGGATGAGTGGGAAACTTGGAGTTATGCTTTGAAAAGGAAATTATTGAGGATGAGTACAAAACCCACAATGCTGCCTGATTATATTACAGGACCAAATGCTTTTGCTCTTGTATTGCTAGTGGGTTTAGTTTTTTGTGGTTTCATATTTGTTTTTATTTGGGAATACATTAAACATCATCGCAACCATTACGAGTCTGAATCAATACATATCGAAGTGGTTCCAATGGAGAAAATCATTCCGGAACCAAATGTCCCTCCCAAATTAGATCAATGGTGCATTAATTTCAAGGCGGTTGGACGCAGCAGGCTCTTTCTGAAATGATTAACAAGAACATTTTTGTGTGTAAGCTTCCTCAAAATAATAATGTGTTGTGTTTTATATGTTGAGAATGAATGGAATCCCACCATTTTAGTTATTTTCTTAGGAATATGTTACAAACAAATGTCCGTCAATTGCAAATAAAATTCTTCACTCTACGCACAATGCTTATTTCATGTAACTAAAATTATGTGTACTTGTTGTCATTTAGAAAACCTTTACGCCACAAGAATACATATTGCCAGTTCAGAATCCCTTAAACTACAAGTAATATAAGTTTCTTGCTAAATCCATAAAAATTTTGGCATATATTTTACCAAATACAAATTAATCTGAAGTTGCTCCTGACATTTCACAAGTTTTGAAGCTGTTTTCCAAAAACAATTTTAAAGACGTTCAACACCGATCACTTTTGGGCAACCTGCTAGGTACCTCATTAATACACCACAGTCAGATACCGCAGCCATCAGCATCAGTCACAAAAACATTATTATATTCATCATTATCGATCATAAACATTTGCATGATGTAGTTTACACACTTTTGAGTGCCAACAAAATTATGTGGTACCATTGGAATTTATGCAGATAAAACTTTTCACTCGAAATTGATTTTTCGCCAAACCGTATAGCCGTAGACTGGCAATTTTTTCAATTCGTTATCGATATTTTTGCATTGTTTTACCCTAAAGCATTTTCTAGGATCAAATATTGTGAGGAACCTGTTTCGAAATATTTGCAGCCAGGCTTCTTACTTAGGACTCTTTAGTATAACAGAACATAGCTCTTCAGCTTCACAATGACACCCTCAGCTAAGTAAGTAAGCTTAAGGTTACTCACGTTGTCTAGCACGATAGTTAACCGCGGCACAGGCGCGCAATTAGATAGAAGTAAAAAAATAAATAACTACTGCGCAAGCTTGATTAGGATTTAACTTTAAATGAACTAATAAAGCTTCTACTCTTTTTCCACTACTGCTCATCTCACTAATATCTTCCCGTCCGACGGGAACCCAAATACAATAAATTTAAGAAACTATAAAATGGTTTTTTACAAGCTGAATACAAAGATTGAGCTTGACAAGTGCTCAAGGCAAAGGTACGAAACAGACGAACGCTTGTCTCCCACTTCTTCTCTTCCCTCTCCTCTTTAGAATGAACACTCATACTTCATTTCATATACATATTCAAAATATCCTTACAATATGTACTTCATGTTGAACTGTACCAAACCATTGGATTAGTACTACCTACCTAAACTCTCATATACATTACATTGCTCCCTCTTGACCGACGGTGTAACACGGACTCGTCCACCCGGTTAATAATTAGCACCCTCAGTTAAAAATTGAAACTTTTGCCCTTAACTTTTGTGTGTAGATTCACAAAACGATGTTCCACGGGGAACATTTTACAATTTGTCAAAATTCGAATTTGTTCCGTTACATACCGAGAACTTTAGGAGGACATTAGGTGCTTATTTGTTGCATACCATTTTAAATTACATTTGATATTTAATTTGAATGTCAGTCGTTTTTTCCGGCTAAGATGGGAGATTTTGATTTTTTAATTTGATATTTCGATTGATATGCCATTTGATATTTAATTTGATATTTAATTTGATATTTCGATTGATATGCCATTTGATATTTAATTTGATATTTAATTTGATATTTCGATTGATATGCCATTTGATATTTCATTTTATGCTTATTTTTTCTTGCTTCGTGCTAGTTTCTACAATGTTATTTCTTTGCGAAAGGTTATATAAGTCAATACATAGATAAGAGAAATAACTTTTGGAGTTGGGGTGTTTTGAGAATCGTGATAATTTTTTCCCGTTCAGTACCAGAGTACATGTGTTTACTAAAATTGAAACGTGATTCTAATCCCCAGTCGAGGTTTCTGTAATTACATCGTTCAACCGCACGAGGCAAAGTGAGGGTACCATTAAATTTGTAGACACACCAAGGTACCCTAATAAGAACTATCGCTGATATTGGCTCACGGCAGGAAAGTTCATCTACCAATTAGTTGTAGAGTTAAAAACGTTTCTAAACTATTCGTAAAAAAAAATTTTCTTCAATATGGAAAAGTTACTTAAACGTTCTAATTTTTTTCCAGAATTTCTGCTAGCTTTATTTTTATCAATAGTTATAAATTGTGAAGCCCGTCTAGACCAATGGTTGTACATGATTGCTAAAACCTCTAAAGCATCTACAATTCATTACATTGATATTGATAACATTCCAACAGAAAAAAGTCAGGTTGCCCCATGTACTATTCTCAGCACAAAGAGAAAGTTAGATGTTGAAATAAAGCTACAACGCATACCAACTCGATTTAGCAATAAATTCAATGTGTTCATCACGCCTTTACTAGAAGTTGCTTTCGCGCAGGGAAGACTATCAATAAATGATGTATGGACGAAAGCAAATAAGTACCAATTGCTCAGTCGGTACATGGCCGAGTTTCTTTCGTCGCCAACAACCGTGCTAATCTATATAGCCAGGCTGCGTGCTGGAATAGTCACCCAAAAGATATGTCAGTCGCTTAATTTCATGATGGGAAGTGGGATTCACAACTCTCCAGCAACTAAACTCATCATGATTCAAGATCAAGAAGCATTTTGTGGTCTTCACATTGTCCAGGCTAAACTGTTGAGGGATGCTGACTTGCAAAATGCTTACAAACTTAACCACTTTTTACTTTGGGATTCATACGGTGCAAGTACAACCGGTTACTTTTTTGGGAGATATAGTCTCAAACTTGGGGATAAAAAAGAGTTGTACAATTGTCCCATTTGGATAAAACATCTTCACAAATGGTGCGGAGAAGCTATGAGCCTTATAACAATTTCTGACGTTCTTAACATGACCATTGATATTTACCGTCGGAACTCAGAGTCTCTCCTGAAGATGCCTCACATAATCACGAAATTAATTTCATTTCATATGACCTCCCAGAGATGCGCCTCTTAGTGAACGAGTTTATTGCTTATGAATTTGGAAAGCTGGTGTTTCACTATTGCACAGACCAACACGCTAATTTGGACCATTTTGACATTTACCGTTGGATTGATGAACGTCCTTCGGATATATGGTTCCTTGTTTGGTTTATATTTGCCACGTTTGCTGTTTTAAAAGTATTTTCTCATTGCAACAAGGAAAAATTGTCGGTGAATAGGAGACTTAAGGTGCTCATCGTAACCTGTGGCGTAATCATTGGTCTGCTGTACCAAAACACTCTTACCAGTACAATAGCAGTTCCTGACGAACCAACGCCGTTTGACACGGTAAAGGAGCTACTAAATGCCAACTACAAGATTGCCTGGTATTCAAAAAAACAGTTTTACGAATCCTACGCTGAAGATTTAAAGCAGTCTGGGATAACAGAACGATTACTAAACGACTCGATTTTCTCCATACCTGCAAATATGGTAACTACCGACTTATTTCCTATGAAAGTTCAGAGTTTCTTGAATGGAACTAGAATTGCGAGCATGTTCATACATCTATCGCGAAAACGTTGGCTCTACAGCTTCAAAAAGAAGCGAAAGCTAGTAACTTGAGGTGCTTCATTGTTCGCCAACAATTTTTTATGATGATGAGTCACTGGAAGATAAATACTGGGAATCGACACTGGATTATGCAGACTATAAAACGTCTACATCACTCAGGATTGTTTCAAATATGGGATGAGTGGTCAACATGGAGCTTTTCCCTGGAAAAGAAAATTCTACAGGAAAATGAGCAGAAGGAACTCGTGCCAGATTATATTGGAGCACCGGAAGCATTAGCTGTTATGATTTTAGTGGCAATTTCTCTTGTATTTTGTTGTCTGGTGTTTTTATAGAAATTAGTAGTTTGTTTTTTTAATGCTGTTAGTCACTGTTGTAAAAATGTTTGAGAGGAGTAAAGGAATGGCGGGGCTCCGTTTTTCCCGCAATTTCATTACTCTTGGCCTATTTTTCAGTATGGTGCTTTCAAGAACTTTTTAACTGATATATGTTCATCATGACAAACTATTGGCGTTTTATGATGTTTATGCATTTATTAATTTTTATCATTAACCTAACATTGAAATTCACAATATGAGACAAAATTATTAGCATTTACTTCTCACTAATTCTAACATACGATTCATGAAAGCACCATACTGAAAAATAGGCCAAGAGTAATGAAATTGCGGGAAACGGAGCCCCGCCATTCCTTTACTCCTCTCAAACATTTGCTACAACAGTGACTAACAGCATTAAAAAACAAACTACTAATTTCAATAAAGAACACCAGACTACAAAATACAAGAAAAATTGCCACTAAAATCATAACAGCTAATGCTTCCGGTGCTCCAATATAATCTGGCACGAGTTCTTTGCTCATTTTCCTGTAGCATTTTCTTTTCCAGGGAAAAGCTCCATGTTGACCACTCATCCCATATTTGAAACAATCCTGAGTGATGTAGACGTTTTATAGTCTGCATAATCCAGTGTCGATTCCCAGTATTTATCTTCCAGTGAGTCATCATCATAAAAAATTGTTGGCGAACAATGAAGGACCTCAAGTTACTAGCTTTCGCTTCTTTTTGAAGCTGCAGAGCCAACGTTTTCGCTATAGATGTACTGGACGTGCTCGCAATTCTAGTTCCATTCAAGAAACTCTGAACTTTCATATGAAACAAGTCGGTAGATACCATATCTGCAGGTATGGAGAAAAACGAGTCGTTGAGTAATCGTTCTGTTATCCCAGACTGCTTTAAATCTTCAGCGTAGGATTCGTAAAACCGTTTTTTGAATTCCAGGCAATCTTGTAGTTGGCAGTTAGTAGCTGCTTTACCGTGTCAAACGGCGTTGGCTCGTCGGGAACTGCTATTGTACTGGTGAGAGTGTTTTGGTACAGTAGACCAATGATTACGCCACAGGTTACAATGAGCACCTTAAGTTTCCGATTTACTGACAATTTTCCTTTGTTGCAATGATAAAATGCATTTAAAATAGGAAACGTGGCAAATATAAACCAAACAAGGAACCATATATCCGAAGGACGTTCATCAATCCAACGGTAAATGTCATAATGGTCCAAATTAGCGTGTTGGTCGGTGCAATAGTGAAACACCTGCTTTCCAAATTCATAAGCAATAAACTCGTTCACTAAGAGGCGCATCGCTGGGAGGTCGTATGAAATAAAATTAATTTTCGTGAATATGTGAGGCATCTTCAGGAGAGACTCTGAGGTCCGACGGTAAATATCAATGGTCATGTTAAGAACGTCAGAAATTGTTATAAGGCTCATAGCTTCCCTCTCCGCACCATTTGTGAAGATGTTTTATCCAAATGTGACAATTGTACAACTCTTTTTTATCCACAAGTTGGAGACTATATCTCCCAAAAAGTAACCGGTTGTACTTGCACCGTATGAATCCCAAAGTAAAAAAGTGGTTAAGTTTGTAAGCATTTTGCAAGTCAGCATCCTCAACAGTTTAGCCTGGACAATGTGAAGACCACAAAATGCTTCTTGATCTTGAATCATGATGAGTTTAGTTGCTGGAGAGTTGTGAATCCACTTCCCATCATGAAATTAAGCGACTGGCATATTCTTTTGGGTGACTATTCCAGCACGCAGCCTGACTATATAGATTATCACGGTTGTTGGTGACGTAAAAAACTCGGCCATGTACCGACTGAGCAATTGGTACTTATTTGCTTTCGTCCATACATCTATTATTGATAGTCTTCCCTGCGCGAAAGCAACTTCTAGTAAAGGCGTGATGAACACATTCAGTTTATTGCTAAATCGAGTTGGTATGCGTTGTAGCTTTATTTCAACATCTAACTTCTCTTTGCTGAGAATAGTACATGGGGCAACCTGACTTTTTTCTGTTGGAATGTAATCAATATCAATGTAATGAGTTGTAGATGCTTTAGAGGTTTTAGCAATCATGTACAACCATTGGTCTAGACGGGCTTCACAATTTATAACTATTGATAAAAATAAAGCTAGCAGAAATCCTGGAAAAAAATGAGAACGTTTAAGTAACTTTTCCATATTGGAAGAAAAAATTTCTTTACGAATTGTTTAGAAACGGGTTTAACTCTACAACTGAGTTAACTAATTGGTAGATGAACTTTCCTACCGTGTGCCAATATCAGCGATAGTTCTTATTAGGGTACCTTGGTGTGTCTACAAATTTAATGGTACCTCACTTTTGCCTCGTGCGGGTGAACGATGTAATTACAGAAACCTCGACTGGGGATTAGAATCACGTTTCAATTTTAGTAAACACATGTACTCTGGTACTGAACGGGAAAAAATTATCAATTCTCAAAACACCCAAACTCCAAAAGTTATTCTCTTATCTATGTATTGACTTATATAACCTTTCGCAAAGAAATGACATTGTAGAAACTAGCACAAAGCAAGAAAAAAATAAGCATAAAATGAAATATCAAATGGCATATGAATCGAAATATCAAATTAAATATCAAATGAAATACCAAATGAAATATCAAATTAAAGATCAAATTAAATAGCAAATGAAATAGCAAATTAAATATCAAATCTCCCACCTCTTTAGCCGAAAAACGACTGATATCAAATTAAATATCAAATGCAATTTCAAATGATATGCAACAAATAAGCACCTAAAGTTCTCGGTATGTAACGGAACAAATTCGAATTTTTACAAACGGTAAAATGTTCCCCGTGGAACATCGTTTTGTGAATCTACACACAAAAGTTAAGGGCAAAAGTTTAAATTTTTAGCTGAGGGTGCTAATTATATATTAAGTATGGACGAGTTCGTGTTACACCGTCGGTTTAGAGGGAACAATGTTTTATGTGTGAGAGTTTAGGTAGGTAGTACTAATCCAATGGTTTGGTACAGTACAACATCAAGTACATATTGTAAGGATATTTTTAATATGTATAGATTATGGTTTATGAAATGAAGTATGAGTGTTCATTCTAAAGAGGAGAGGGAAGAGAAGAAGTGGGGGATAAACTTACAAACAGAAGTGTTAGTCGGTTTTGTACCTTTGCCTTGAGCACTTGTCAAGCTCATTGATTGTGTTCAGCTTGTAAAATAACCATTTTATAGTTACTTAAATTATCGGGAGTGTATTCACAATCCACGTTACAAGTCTAGTATAAACAGGATTCTTAATGGAGCCGCCAACTAATTTTTACATCCCGGCACCTCGGAGAATCGTAAAACCGGCAATTAGCCACATTTTAAGTGGAAATGCGTCAATCCAAATCTTGAAATCAAACTTTGAAATCAAGTTAATTCACTGAATACTTTGAATGAGTTTACAGGATGAGTTTTCATCTGGAGTTACAATTAATTTTGCTGCTGGGATGCGGAGTAGCTCCTTACCCATTACTTGGGTTAACTCATGACAATTAGATTTTTTCTCGATGGTAGAAGTAGAAGATGTACAAATTTATAGTTGTCGGAATCAATAAGAACTCGACCATAAAGTTGTGAAGTATATCGAATGTTTGTCACCGTTTTTTAACATTGTGTGGTTGAAGGTTCGCCTCGTTAAATGCTACGTGATGAAGGGTAATCAAAAAATGTTTTTTTTTGCTTTCAAATCTGCTCACAGGTAGCCTTAAAATTTCATGGCTTGTTACATTAAACGACCCTGCGTTTACGGTTAAGAATAGTTTTCTTGTAGGAATGCGATGAACGCGGACTGATGTTAATTGCATCTAAAAAATGCACTGTATATAAATAAAGATTTTGAAAAATCCAACCTAGTTTTCCTTCATGATTTGGTTTGCACATCCCGGCGCAATGAAATGCATGAGTAGGTAAAACACCATAAATCCGAGAGCCAGGTGGACCGTTTTCAAATAAATACTTTTTTAATCTTACGAAACAATACTTGCTGTGGTAACAAATAAAGCAATTTTTCACTCAAAAAATCCCAATCTTGGGAGTACTTACAAGCTGGAATGTCTTGTACAAACTACTTGTCTTTATGTGAGCTTCAATAGTACATCCTCAACTGCTTTTATAATTGAAAAATTGCAATAATAGGGGAAAACCAAATCTGTAAGTGCATAAATGGATGGGCGATATGTACGCAACACAAAGTTTTAGTACTTACAATTGTTATCAAGAACTTTCAGGTTGGAACTACAACAGGTTGGATTTTTGTAAAAATTAAGCTGATAGAAAAACACTATGTCTTGTTTATATTGGAAATCAAAAAAGTATAATTTCAAAAATTCAAATTTTGCTTCTTTGTTTCAAACATTCGTTGGTTTAAAAAACAAGAATGTTTTGGAATAATTTATGTAAAACGATTGCACTGATTAAATAAAAGTATGAATATTTTTAAAAAAGATAATCTGTTTTTAGCCGTTCATATATTTCTTGAAGAAATTTAAAAAGGCACGTATTTGTTCAGGTTCCCTCGATATTTAGGTCCACTATTAATTTTGGTATTTCTAAATAAACATAAAAGCTTTATGATTCAACTTCCTACGATATAAACATTAAGAAATAGTGATCATGTTGTGGAATTTACGTGTAAACTTTTATGCTTCCTTAAGCATGCTTTATTGCCCGACCTATTTACCCATTATTACGACACTGTGTCGTATAGCAACAGAAAATATAGCTTACGTAGTAGGACACAGTGACGTAGTGCATTTAAAAAAGCATCCCTCCCAATATATGACCCTACGTCGTATCGTGTTTCAATAACGTAAAATACCAATATACGACACAATGATGTTCATTTAGAATTTCCCTTGACTCCCAAATACGACACTGACGCAGTAGGGTACATAGTACAAAATAAATTGGGAGCCTATGTTTTAATGGAGATGTGAAACTGGGAGTCTTGGCTTTTTTAACGTCAACTGAATGTAGTAGTGAAGTCTTGAATCATAGTTAGAATTTTTGGAGCTTATCAATTTCAGATAAGTCTAAATTCAGCCCTGAAAAGGTTAAGGCCACAGCGTGGAATTTTTTTATCACAGTCACCTATAAACGGGTAAATGTTAGTGAAACCATTTTACCATATTTTGTTGTGCAAAAGTATTTGAATTTACAGAAAATTTGACCAATTTTTCAATATCACTCAAAAAGCAAGGACAACTGTCATCTGATAGTGTTATTTTTACAAAACACTACACAAGACTCACTATTTTACTAAGTATATGTATAGGGCAGTTAAACCTATTAGCTTATTAGCATATCGACGGCTTCATATTAAAACCACGTATCGTTATGGTTTTAATATGAAGCCGTCGATATTTAGTTTTATAGTAGTGGCGGACTAATAGCTGAGGTATTTCAAATGTTGTTTAAGTTTGACAAGTTTTACCTTGGCCTAACAGAGCTCTCCGTACAATCGAATGAAAATAGCTAAAGGACCTGATCAGGTTGGCATAGTTAAGTTAATCGCAAGGTTTGGTTTTAATTAGTTTCGCTTAAAAAGTTTCAAAAGTAAAATCATGCAAATCGGCAGCCGAAAAACATAAGTCGTTTGGCACGTATTAAGTGTCAATCCTTTTTATTTAACAAGAATTGAATTTTCCTACTTTTAAAAAATGAAGTATTTAGGATAGAAGTTGCATGAGGTATATTGAAACTGGATTAACCAAGGATTCTATTCTGTTTTAACAAATACCAGAAACCAGGACCTGTATTTGACAACTAGCTTTGCAGGCTTGTATAATCCATGAAATAAATAATCGCATCCAATTTTTGGATTAGGGACTTATTTCAATCCCTAGCTTTTAATCCCCAACTTCAATTTCACGTAGAATTGTTCTTAATCCATTAATTAAACCAATGTCCTAAACATCGCATAATCTAATCTAATCTAAGTAAAAATTGTGTTTTCGCTGAAACTAATCAGATGAATAAATCCCACACGACATTACTCAAACCACTAAATTTACGCAAAAATCTTGATGTTATACCGGTATATCCATTTTATAATTAAAATGGTTTAAAACATTCCGTTTTTGAATTCTTTCTAAAACATTTCCTTCGAAGCATTTGAATTTGGCAGGAACTCTCAGTTTTATTTGTAGAATTTACATTGTATAAGGATTGTGCTGCTCTAGTCGCATCTATTGTTACAGCACTGCTGTTAAAAAGCTAAATATTTTTACTCCAAATGTTTTAATCAGCAAAGAGGAGTCACAAATTCAAAGATTTAAAAGCTGCAAATACTAATTCAACCTTTTTATTTAATAAATTTGGCAACGAGCGTTATTTGAATTGTGTTGGGAAGTTAAATATCAAGAACTATTGTAGATTAAACCCGAGTTCTTTTTCTCCATTATAATGTTCTTAAAGATTAACCACTTAAATAATCTGATTAGTTCATCCGTAAACCTTGACCACGTCCAGTTGGAATAGTATTAATCCTTATAGGATTAAACTAATGCAGCAAGATTAGAAATAAGTCCACAATTCCCACTTCCAACTATGTCAAGCCTAAATGCCTGATTTCCAATCCCGGGTGGGATTACATGGGATTATACATACATGACTTCAGCATTGTGACATGCAAGTCCATGATATTCCAAAACGAAATATTATTGACATGAGTGGTGGGCTCATGGCAGAATCTGTAACCAGATGTTTCTTCTGATACTTTTTCCCTCTAGGTAGGCAAAGTGACGAACCTGTTAAACGTTATTCTGCAGCCATGGGCGGGCTACCTAAAGCCGCTAATGGAATTAAATTTCACGAGTATATAACACCATTAGTAAGAAGCCGTGAATACGACAAATCGGTCAAGGTTTCTGAAATGAGACAAGGGGTCGGACCGAGCACACGTGCACCAGACATGTGCATGCAATCCTTCACGTTTCGTCCAGTGCGATTGTTCCACAGTTTCACATAGAGTTACAACTTCAACCCTTCAACAACTTCAAAAAGTAGTGCAAAATTCCAAATTCCAAATGAATCCACCTTGTAAGTTATTCGAATGTAGTTTTACTCTTGCAATTGCAATTTTACATGTCTTTTCCTCCTCCCTGCTGGTTGAAGAAATGTATATTCAAAATCCCAACAACTATCACGAACTAACGGAATCTCGAATTTACTCGCACTACAGACGTTCCACGAAAAATCCTGTCATTCAGCTTTCCAATCTCAACGAGAAAATATCAAAACTTTCCCGTTGCCTAAATCATATAATCAACTACAACGGAATGGACCTTTTTGGGTTGTCAACACCTATCGTTGTCTCTCGCTACGATGTCATACACGTTAAATATAAGGTTCAAACCGGATACCTTAGAAGAAAGCCAACCTTTCCAATTACCGACTGGCGACGTACATTTCCCTATGAAACTGTGTCTCGAATAGCCCGAAGAAATCAATCTATCCCTATTAAATGGTGTCTCCGAAAATTCCGACGTCAAGATTTGGACTGCCTGGACATCCCGTTTGTGGACAACAGCCCGAAATCCAAAACATGGCACTGTGAAAGCAACTGGTATCTCTTTCCTCCAAACATAGTGGAAAATCCTCTCTACTACGAATGGAGTGCTGATGACAAACCTCCACTTCGAATGTTGATTCCAGCCAGCTACAAAAAATTTTGGAGTCACGGTGTCAACCGAATTAATAACGAAACTGAGAAGGACATGCGCTGGAATGTTCTGCTGAAAACAAGGAGCATTTTTGATGTAATAATTACCCAGCTTCGCCCAAGCGACTTTTCGACCCTGAAGTTCTGGTCAGTTTCTCTAAATACCCCGTACCATGCAGGCTTCTACCAATATACAACAACAGCACGAGAAGAACTAACAATGAGTATAAAACAGGCAAATCAAGGAGACAATTTGTGGCAGCTTGATTCAACCATACTTTTTTGTCGTCACTGCAAACCATTTTTAGCCTTTCAGCCAGTTTTAATCGGGCGCAAATTTTCCCAGAAAGAAATTAGCGAAAAATATGCTCAGCTGAATTCAAACCTTGCAATAGCCACTGGACAGTAATCGCTGTTGGGGAGTGGGGTGAAAGCCTGAAATCTGAAAAACTGGATGAACTCTTCAATGTTTCTCCGTACCGGTTTGTTCGTACGTATGGAACGATCGTGCAAGTACTTGGATGGTGTTGGAGAAAGCACGCTACCGATTTGAAACGCGACTGTTAATGCAAACAATCGCGGGAAATGGATCTTTCACGATCGAAAATTTCTGGGAACATTTCTTAATGAAATCACACGGGAACGTTCCCAAGGAAACCAAATACGTGTCTCCTGTGCTTGTTATTGTAGAAGCGGGAAAAGAGGAAGCATATCGATTTCGGGTTCATCCTCTAAAGCTCAAATTTATTAGTTGCGGAACATCCGGGAAATTTGGGCTAGCATTTGACCAGCTATCCTCAATTTTTGATTGGTGCACCTGGTTAGGAATTTTTGTAGCCACAAGCTGCATGGCAAATTTGTGCACCGTCTACAGCTATGTTTTTCATAAGAAGAAAACTACAAATGGAGCATTTCGAGGCATGTTTCTCGGGATGAATTTTCTCCTAGAATATCTGGAAATACTGAAAGGTCTCCTTGAGCAAGGGAATCCAATTGCAATCAAATACTTAAAATTTCGCAGCCTTCGTTGTGCAATTGGCCTTTTTCTTTTGATGATCCTGGTTTTGAGCAATGCATACAAAAATGATAACATCACCAAAATCACACTTCCCAGAGCTCCTATACCATTTGATAATTTTGATGCACTGATGAAATACTCCTTCAAAATTTACACGCGGGCCACAGTATAGGAGGATTCGGAGGTTTTCATTCCCAAGAATGGCTGCTGCTCATTTGCTAAGAACATTTCAAATTGGTCTCAGCTCCAGACATCATCCTCATCAATCCCTGTTTACGCCGAGTGAGTTGTACATGTTCAGCAAGGGAGATAGAAGTCACGCCATGATGCTCGATGACAGCAACATTGAATTCTCAAATACAACCAGGTTATATACTAAATAATACACAATTGCATCCGGAATGGGTATCGATTCTCCTTAATGGAACCCCATCAACTGTGGAGCTGCTCAGGAGTTGTAACCAAACAGCGTTGTTTCTAACTGATATAGAGGCTCATGAAGCGTACCTGGATTTGAGAAGGATACTACCTGGTAAGGAGAACAGAACGTATCTTAGCAAAGAGTCGATGTTCGAGCTGGATAGTATTGTTGGGCTTGGGCGGGTCGTTAACAAGAAAGTAATTGAGAGGATGATGGGAATAGAAATGAGTGGCATTTTGGGTTGGTGGACGAACTTTATTGTGAATTATATGACTCAAATTAGAGGGGAGGATGGAGGCTACTCCAATGAGTGATGATGGGGGAAAAACTGTTCAATCCAATTTGAACGGGAATATATCTGTTATTTTTGTTGTATTGTTGGTTGGCTTGATAGTAAGCAGTTTTGTGTTTTTGGTGGAAGCCCGAACAATCCTTAAAAACAGAGTGGTAGATTTGGCGAGCAATGCATCACAAATTGTGTCCAAAAGTGTTAGCTAAATACTATACGCCATGTTGTAAATAGTTTCGGTAAAATATGTGAAATGTTTTAATTTATGTTTCTTAAGCATTCGGTCTTTTGCAGCTATGCTAATTAAAATTAAACTAATAAGTTATTTTTTGCTGGAGCTAAGATAAACTGAGGTATATGAGTGAACTTCAGTTTTTAACTCTGAAGCTAGTGATTTCTACTGCATTAAAAGAGTGACTTTAGTTATAGATATATTACAAGATTATAATGAATAGGCATGCATTTAAATGGCCCATAAAACAATTTAGCCACCCAATAAAAAAAGACTTTCTTAATACGAGACTTCGTCACTTTTTAAATAATTTCCCCATAGGAAAAAATAGAAATAGCACCAAAACATAGAGCCTGTTCAAATGAAATGCTACGCTGATATAATGCATTACATCAGCAATAGTGTATTCATTGTGGCCACTTACTGATAAACGACTTATTCCGTTTATTCCACCCGTATCAGTAGGTTACGTAAAACTTGAGAGATATGCAAAATTCAAACTGAAATTAAACAGGGAACTTATAATTTATATTATCCGGGCATAACCCTGCCAGCTGAACATTAAAACCTTTTATCGCCTTTATGCGTTATAAAAAATGGCACGCAAGACCCTGAATGCGATGGATATGACTAGGCAGTGGTTGATTGGTGATTGGACACGATTTTTTATAATTTCATGAACTAAATGCAATTTTCTGGGGTAAAATATTTGTAAGGAACATTATGGAGCATTAATATATATATATATAATAATCAGTTTTCTAAACAGTAAATGTACATGAATATTAATCAAAATTCAAGCTATTAAGAAAATCCAATACACCCAATTCAACTAAATTGGAAGCTTATCATGTCGATCATTTTCAATTATGAACAATCGTGCTTCATCCCTAATGAGATAAACTTCAATAACGATTTCCAATGAATTCCCCGTGTTTCAAAACCCGTAATCCAGTTGAAAAAAAGCTGCTGAAAGGTAATTTTATTTCGCGATCAAATGTAATTATTAGGATTAGGAGAAAGTGTTTCAATTTCAAGCTATTCAGATCAGTGTAAAATTATACTATTGTATGGGAAAACTAAATAAAATATTACGTTTTTTATGTAAAAGGTGACCAACTATCGTATTGGGAAAGTCTTTTTTTGATTGGGTGGCTAAATTGTTTTATGGGGGCTCCTAATATTGTGCCTAATGAATATGTTAGTCTGCAGGCCGATTCAATAGCTGTAAACTTCTAGATGTTAGAACAACGAGGCTACGTCTGTGAAATACGTATGCTATATCGGACTAACAATTTAATATTAGAATTGTTCCAATTAAAGTCCCCTTTGATTGATACGAGAGAAACCCATAAATTTTATTCAGATGTATGGTATACGCACAGGAAAAGTCAACACTTTGTGACAACTAATTTGACCCTCAGGAACCATTTTTCCTCTACTATACTGTATTAGTCGTTGCGGTTGAAATTTGCAACGTAATTCTTTACGTTTTTTTTCTTGTAAATATTTGTGCAGCTAACAAAACCTGGTAATTGAAGTTCAGAATTTCACAATGCAGCAAACTTTTTTGTATCCGGCGTTTGAATGGCATAATGTGCATCTGTCAAATGAATGTCTATGGAAAAACTTGTGTTACACTCAAAATTCTACTATGCTGCACTGTAAAATAGTAAATGCTACTATAAATAATATATCTCAATATGTAAAATTAAAGAACACCAAGTCTGATGTGAAATATACAACCAAGGAAATTCAACAAGGAGCTGCAACTAGTAGATTGATTTAAATGTTTAAATGTTATCATCTGCTAACGCTTCAAAATGTTTTGCATGAGGATTTTTTAAATCAATTTTTATTATGATACATCTTGAAGGACGCTCATAAAACTACGCCGTGGCATATTTTTTCTTAGGGCGAAAGTTTGAAGCAACGGAGGCCAGAGCCCCTGAGAGATTCAACCGAGGACTCTTTTTATTAAGTGGTGCAGGGCCACTTTATAAGAATAACTTGTCAGTCCGGAACATTTAACGTTTCTTTTACGACATTTAAGTACATTCATATTCATCTTGTAACAAAGTCTCAAAGTTCCCCAATTACAACCCGCGCAACTTAAAAACGCCATAATTGTAGAGGGAGGTGTATAGCAATGGTTGAGGATAATGTCTAATTGAGGATAAAAGTGCAACAATTAAGTTTTGTATTAATCTGAACCTGACAGCGGATGCGAAACCGCACCAAATGATAGGCTTCGAAAAGCGATGAGATTTGATGCGTTTATATAATTACAGGAGCAATTTATTCTAGGATTTAAAACGATAATACTTCAGTTACACCATTTCTTTACTACAGTCTTGTCCGTTTTATTTGTTGACCGATTTACCTGAAATTAGGGGGCAGAGAATTAAACAAAATCGTTGGATGGCATTTACTTAATTTTTGAAATACAGGATACTTGTACACACTACCAAACTATAGCTAAAACGTAATTTTTGAACCTAATTCGAGGTTTTCCAAAATTCATAGATAGCGCCAAACCCATTTTTTCAAAATTTGTGATATTTTTTGATCATATGCACTTAGAATGGCATACAAAGATGATTAATGTGGTTGAATCCAAGCGAATTAACATCTTCATACTGAGCACAAACGTCACTTTATACTTCGTTTTGGCACAAAAATGTTTGAACTGAAGCACCTACATTACATTATATTTTGTATTGTATTTTGGTCTAAAATGTCCCATTCTATGGAAGTATTGGGGCAAGGCAAGATAGGCCAAAGTTTTAAACTTTTTATGTTGATAATACCCAATATAAAAAAGAAACGGAAGTGAAAACAGAATTCCGGTATTTAAAAAAGGCCCTCCTTATGAATGCAAAAGACTCGCACAATATCGACCATCGTATTGTATTTAAATGTAACAATTTATGCAATTTCACTAAACCATAATCAAAATATTTGCGCATTCAGCGCTCATGGAAACCAAGTTACATGATCCTTTGAACACCTGATATAATAACAAACCCGTTTCCAAAACTTGAAAAATATTCAGTGTTTCCTAACAGGGATTATGTTCAGCACAACTGCAGACGTTTTACCAACGAACTTACATTCTAATGTTGTTTGCGATGTTGATTCACACAATTGGCAACCGTATTGGTTTATCAATAGAAATATTTCAGAAATTGCTTATGATTTTTTTATTTCAACCATTTGTTACTGTACAAATACCATTACTGGTAAAACAGTTACAGATTATTCTGAAATTACTTTCCTGGCACACCCAAAAATCCCGGTGGCGGTCCCTTCTGCCTACGAGGTTTGGGTCGATTAGTCCTGATACCATTGAGATGTTTAGCAGTAACTGATCGGAACAATCCACGAACGCCTCATAAATGGTAAGGGGTAAACTCCGCGCGCCCGGCCCGCGCCCGCCGCCGCGCCCGCGCCCCGCGCGCGCCCGGCGCCCCCCCCCGCCCGCGCCCGCGCGCCCCGCCCCCCCGCGCGCGCCACTAATGCACCTCCACAAAGAACATCACACGCGTCCAAGACTGACATTTGACCTGGAATGATTCAAGAAAACTTTTATTAGATTTTTAAGGTCGATAACGAATTTATTCTTTTTACTTCCA
>LJIJ01002514.1:0-26213 GCA_001718145.1 Orchesella cincta
GAGCGCAGTTTATCAGATAACTGTTTCCAGTTCACTCTTCTAATTTCCTCAGAATGAACGATTTCTTTGTCAGTCACAAGTTCAATTACAGCAGCCACACTCACTTGAAGGGGAACATGGTCACTTGGTGTCACTCTGAATGGCATTGAAACATTATTTACAGATGATAGAAGGTCATTTGAAATCACTACTAATATTACTGAAAGTAAATGTATTAATTCGTCTCTTCTCTAAATTTCTGTTCAAAAAGGGATGGAGAATCCCCAAAAGAGGAGTCGTCCCACAGAGGAAGATAAGGCTGAGTATTTTTAAACTCAAACTGCGACCACCTCATCTCATACTAGCAGCAACAACTCCAGGAGGACTTGTCTAATCGAAGCAAGCCCCCTCAACGTTGTAGAAGATGATGACGATCGTGAAGAAGTTAGGGACTTGTTAATATTTGATCCACCATCATCTTCCTTCTCACAAGTGGAAGATAACGATGATAGCTCATCAGCGGAAATGGAGGAGGACGTATTAAATGTTGGTTGTTCCTCGACTGGAACTGGGAAGAATCTGAAATCCCATATGAACCAGGAGCATTTTCCACCACTTAAAAACACGATGGCAGATCTTCCACCTGAAGCAAGTTGATGTTTTCTGATTTAATAAAGCATCATAATTTTTTATTAAAAAAGAGAATGCTTAAATGTTAACATTCAAAATTATTAATGAACACATGATCATGTGGCTTTTTCAGCTGGTGACTATCATTTTGAAACACCTGACAAGAAATGAAACAAGAAAGAACATTTTGAGCGACAGACTTGTAAACTCCCAGTGGCGTGACATCATCCGCTCTGTTCTCGAGAAGAGAATTATTTCTGGTGATTTGCCAGTTTTTCCTCAAATGAGGGTCCATTGTCTTAGTCGAGACAGGACCTGCTCCACGTTTCCCATCATTTACAATGTTCCAGCTGGGTGCAATCCGTTTCCGTTCAACTCCCTCAGCTTGGATGGCGAAGCTGATGGCAATGTTTGCCAAAGCCCGTTACTAATATCCATAGGATGGGAGACTTCATGTAAAGATTTGGAGGCTTCTTCATGTTCTTTGAGCTTCGGGATGTTATTGTTCCTAGGATGAATTCTTTGACTACGCTCCTCAGCTCTATGACCTGTTTGAAACATCTCTGCATCCAGAATGTGACATTGCTTGATCGGATGATTAAACCGAACGGTTTCCTTCCCTCTCCTCCGCCCCTACCGACTCTCACCAGTCTTATAGTCAAGTCAGACACAAGTTGCAGCTCCCGCAGAAGTAGGTTTATAGCTGGTGAGGTGAAGGATAAAAGCAACATTTTATACGTTTGGTTGATTTGGCTAAATTAAATGTGACTGTGACTAAATTACAATACTCGTTCATATTTTAGTTTTTGGATTGATATAATATCCGCAAGGTTACATATCCGTATAAAATTGACTATTTGTGACGTCTCTTGGTCTCTTGAGTATCATGACTGTCACGAGTGTGGCGTATCATGTAAAATATTGGTACTCTTTTTGTATTTTAGTTTTGGTAGCATAGTTAGTTTACTCCAATGTAGTAATTATGTTTTGTATTGTTACTGCTATCAGTCGAAGTTTGAATCGCGCTCATTAGTCACAAACTTATCAGAAATTAGACTGAAAAGTAAACGATAGTATGTCGATATGCTAGTCGACAGCTTGCGCCCGCATCTTTTGGTCGTTATGCTAGCTGGTATCATAATTCAGAATAGTCGTTAATCATAGTCAACCTGTGTTTTTAAAGGCTTATTAGAATTTAGATGGATTTTAGGTTAACTAAATTTTTATATAAATGTTGATATATATTGGATTGATGTATTGCGTAAGGTTAAATATCGGTATTTGTAGAGAAATAGCAGTGGACGTTTGGATGACATTGGAAGTTAGAAATAGGTAAAAACTGATGAGTAAAATTTTACTGGAAATATGAAGGTAAAGGCAATGTCCTTTGGTATGTAGATGAGGATTGAGAATCTTTATGAGAAGTGGAAGGAAGAAACTACACGTAAAAAAAACTTCTAAGTTACTTGGAGCTTGACTTTAATACACGTAAAATCTTGGTAATTTTGAGACCGCACTCCAGCAGAGTCACGGTGTAGTCAGAAAAAAGATAGGCGATGAGATGCACAGATACAAGGCTTTTTATACTTAAGGACAGTAGGGAAAATGCATTGAGATTGGTCATACAAATATTCATAAATTATATTAAGAAGATGAGTTCAGATCGGATGGTCACATACACAAGTGAGGATTAGTTAAACAATTATGTAGACCATCATAAATCAATAATGAATGAAACGACGAGAACAAGAAGTCAACGACATTACATTTAGAATGAGACAAACGAAGGACAAACCATTTTATAGACATAATATTTAGAGAAAACTGAATTCTTGGTAAAAACATACATGTACACAAACGAATGAACAGTATTTAATTGGCGTGTGTGAAGTATCATGTCGAATAGTGTTAACATTGATCTGTATTTTATTATTATTGGATATGTTTGAAGTAGATTAGCATGTTGCTTTGTTCACTGGGTTGGGATTGTGATGTCTCTGATTATTAAATATTATTTATCCATCAACTTCCAGTCATTATCACTTGTCAGAACACCCTCATCCATCCTCTTCATTTGCGAATTCAAACTCAAATTAGCGTTGCAAGTGCGATCTTTAGACTGCAGGTTTACTCAATTCGGCAGAGGACCTAATACTATATTATCACTTTTGAGTATCACGCAAAACCTTTTAAAGAATGCAACTAGCTATGACCTTGCACTGCATTTTAATACCAACTGCAGCTTGTATTAGTTTTAACCGATGAACATTTCTTTTGCTAATCTCCAAACGTAATTTATAATATTGTTACATTTGACTGCATCAAACTATACGAAACTCTCATCATATGTCAGATAATGAGTAAATGCGCAAATATTAAAAACATATGTATTATTAGTTGCACAGGATAAAAATGTGAGCGTGTGCGTTTTTGTCAGTTGCGCATGTTTTATGCACTATACCTTTCTTCATTGCGTTCATACATTCCATAATATGATAAATGGGTTTTGCAAAAAAATGAATAGCTGGGAAACTCCAAGCAGAAGGTTTTCATGGCGTTCCCTACTCGAAGCTAACAATTATTCGAATCTGTCTGCACAATCTTCACATCGCCTCTTACGTTCAGTATTATTACAGGGATCAATTTTCACGAGTGATCATCATAGTGTTTGGGCAGTGGAACGTCAAGATAAAATCTTATATGAACATGTAGCACAAGGCAACAAGGAGTAGATAGGCTTGGTGTACATCCATCCCACCACTTTTCATATAAGATTTTATCTTGACGTTCCACTGCACCAACACTATGATGATCACTGTGAAAATTGATCCTTGTAATAACTGAACGTAAGAAACGATGTGAAGATTGTGCAGACAGATTGCGAATAATTGTTAGCTTCGAGTTAGGGAACGCCATGAAAACCTTCTGCTTGGAGTTTCCCAGCTATTCATTTTTTTGCAAAAACCCATTTATCATATTATGGAATGTATGAACGCAATGAAGAAAGGTATAGTGCATAAAACATGCGCAACTGACAAAAACGCACACGCTCACATTTTTATCCTGTGCAACTAATAATACATATGTTTTTAATATTTGCGCATTTACTCCATTATCTGACATATGATGAGAGTTTCGTATAGTTTGATGCAGTCAAATGTAACAATATTATAAATTTACGTTTGGAGATTAGCAAAAGAAATGTTCATCGGTTAAAAACTAATACAAGTGCAGTTGGTATTAAAATGCAGTTGCAAGGTCATAGCTAGTTGCATTCTTTAAAAGGTTTTGCCGTGATACTCAAAAGTGCATAATATAGTATTAGGTCCTCTGCGAATTGAGTAAACCTACTGCAGTCTAAAGATCGCACTTGCAACGCTAATTTGAGTTTGAATTCGCAAATGAAAGAGGATGGATGAGGGTGTTCTGACAAGTGATAATGACTGGAAGTTGATGGATAAATAATATTTAATAATCAGAGACATCACAATCCCAACCCAGTGAACAAAGCAACATGCTAATCTACTTCAAACATATCCAATAATAACTAAAATACAGATCAATGTTACACTATTCGACATGATACTTCACACACGCCAATTAAATACTGTTCATTCGTTTGTGTACATGTATGTTTTACCAAGAATTCAGTTTTCTCTAAAATATTATGTCTATAAAATGGTTTGTCCTTCGTTTGTCTCATTCTAAATGTAATGTCGTTGACTTCTTGTTCTCGTCGTTTCATTCATTATTGATTTATGATGGTCACATAATTGTTCTAAACTAATCCTCACTTGTGTATGTGACCATCCGATCTGAACTCATCTTCTTAATATAATTTATGAATATTTGTATGACCAATCTCAATGCATTTTCCCTACTGTCCTTAAGTAAAAAGCCTTGTATCTGTGCATCTCATCGCCTATCTTTTTCTGACTACACAGTAACTCTGCTGGAGTGCGGTCTCAAAATTCCAAGATTTCCTGTATTAAAGTCCAAGTAACTTAGAAGTTTTATACACGTAGTTTCTTCCTTCCACTTCTCATAAAGATTCTCAATCCTCATTCGTTCTTATCTACATACCAAAGGACATTGCCTTTACCTTCATATTTCCAGTAAAATTTTACTCATCAGTTTTTACCTATTTCTAACTTCCAATGTCATACAAACGTCCACTGCTATTTCTCTACAAATACCGATATTTAACCTTACGAATACATCAATCCAATATATATCAACATTTATATAAAAATTTAGTTAACCTAAAATCCATCTAAATTCTAATAAGCCTTTAAAAACACAGGTTGACTATGATTAACGACTATTCTGAATTATGATACCAGCTAGCATAACGACCCAAGATGCGGGCGCAAGCTGTCGACTAGCATATCGACATACTATCGTTTACTTTTCAGTCTAATTTCTGATAAGTTTGTGACTAATGAGCGCGATTCAAACTTCGACTGATAGCAGTAACAATACAAAACATAATTACTACATTGGAGTAACTAACTATGCTACCAAAACTAAAATACAAAAAGAGTACCAATATTTTACATGATACGCCACACTCGTGACAGTCATGATACTCAAGAGACCAAGAGACGTCACAAATAGTCAATTTTATACGGATATGTAACCTTACGGATATTATATCAATCCAAAAACTAAAATATGAACGAGTATTGTAATTTAGTCACAGGACCAAATCAACCAAACGTATAAAATGTTGCTTTTGTCCTTCACCTCATCAGCTATAAACCTACTTCTGCGGGAGCTGCAACTTGTGTCTGACTTGACTATAAGACTGGTGAGAGTCGGTAGGGGCGGAGGAGAGGGAAGGAAACCGTTCGGTTTAATCATCCGATCAAGCAATGTCACATTCTGGATGCAGAGATGTTTCAAGCAGGTCATAGAGCTGAGGAGCGTAGTCACAGAATTCATCCTAGGAACAATAACATCCCGAAGCTCAAAGAACATGAGGAAGCCTCCAAATCTTTACATGAAGTCTCCCATCCTCTGGATATTAGTAACGGGCTTTGGCAAACATTTACCATCAGCTTCAGCCATCCAAGCTGAGGGAGTTTGAACGGAAACGGATTGCACCCAGCTGGAAACATTGTAAAGTGATTGGGAAACGTGGAGCAGGTCCTGTCTCGGACTTAGACAATGGACCCTCATTTGAGGAAAGACTGGCGAATCACCAGAAGTAATACTCTTCTCGAGAACAGAGCGGATGATGTCACGCCACTGGAGTTTACAAGTCTGTCGCTCAAAAATGTTCTTTCTTGTTTCATTTCTTGTCAGGTGTTTCAAAATGATAGTCACCAGCTGAAAAAGCCACATGATCATGTGTTCATTAATAATTTTGAATGTTAACATTTAAGCATTCTCTTTTTTAATAAAAAATTATGATGCTTTATTATGTACCTTTAGGTACATATTAAGAAGACTTTGTGTGTCGTCGTCCGTCGTCTGTCGTCCGTCTGTCTGTCAACACGATAACTTTCGAACCGTTTGACATTTTGAAATTCTGTTTTCACCAATCGATAGATAAGGTCAAAGCGGAGGATGAGTTCGAAGATGGGTTATCTGGGGTCACGGGAACAGGGTCAAATGATAAGCGCAACTGAATTGATAAGCGTCACATATAGCTTATGATACGTCATTCGAAAGGTATTGCTTTACTGATGATGAATATGCATCGCAAATTCAAATCAGAACTTTCGAACAGGGTCAAAGGTCACGATTAATGTTCCAAATGACCATTAAAGCTTATGATATATCATTCGAAAGGTATTGCGCTACTGATGATGAATATGCATCGCAAATTCAAATCAGAACTTTCGAACAGGGTCAAAGGTCACGATTAATGTTCCAAATGACCATTAAAGCTTATGATATATCATTCAAAAGGTATTGCTTTGCTGAGGAGGAATATGCATCGCAAATTCAAATCGGAAATTTCGAACCGAGGTCAAAGGTCATGCACGTTCAAATGACACTTAGGTGTGATATGTCATTCGAAAGGCTGGTTTATTGAAGATTTCACTTATAACACATTTTTATGTCCCAAAGTACACCCGCTAAAGTACATCGCTACATCTCGAATTGTCGGGTTTATTAAATCACAAAACATCAACTTGCTTCAGGTGGAAGATCTGCCATCGTGTTTTTAAGTGGTGGAAAATGCTCCTGGTTCATATGGATTTTCAGATTCTTCCCAGTTCCAGTCGAGGAACAACCAACATTTAATACGTCCTCCTCCATTTCCGCTGATGAGCTATCATCGTTATCTTCCACTTGTGAGAAGGAAGATGATGGTGGATCAAATATTAACAAGTCCCTAACTTCTTCACGATCGTCATCATCTTCTACAACGTTGAGGGGGCTTGCTCCATTAGAGAAGTCCTCCTGGAGTTGTTGCTGCTAATATGAGATGAGGTGGTCGCCAGTTTGAGTTGAAAAATACTCAGCCTTATCTTCCTCTGTGGGACGACTCCTCTTTTTGGGGATTCTCCATCCCTTTTTGAGCAGAAATTTAGAGAAGAGACGAATTAATACATTTACTTTCAGTAATATTAGTAGTGATTCATATTATCATATGATTAAAAATCTTTTATACCTTGCTTTGCTACCTTTCTCCCTCCTAAAATCCCGCTTCTTATCTTTTCGTAGCTCTCGTTCGTGTCGTACACACTTTTCTTCTCAAACTGAGCTTCCGATTCCTCCAGACTCCTCCGGAGGGTCTATTTTGAGCTCCTCCACAGTAATAATATAATAATAATAATAATCATACGCATTTATTTGTTAATCAATTTCATCCACATATTACAAGACTGATTGCCATACTAAGTATGAAATTACATCAATCATGAAGTATAGCCACTCAAAATCATTTAAAACTAAATTTTCAAAAGTAAAAGTAGAATTGGAACAATATTGGAAATATTTAAAAGGAAATTACAAGTCATTTGAAGAATTTTGAAACTAGTCACTTAGTCATTTGATAGTTCAAATATACACACACATTTCATATACGAGCAAAACAAATACAATCACTTACTAGGTCAGTAAATGAGTTTTTAGTTTTCTTTTAAACTGCCTAGCGGTGGGTAATATTTTAATTTCTTCGGGTAACAAGTTCCAGAGCTTTACTGCTCGGTACTGAAACACTCTTTTGCCTAACTCAAGTTTTGGTCTGAAAGAAAATGAATAATCATTAACCTCCTTAAACAATACGCTCGACCTTCAGAAGCATGCCGAAAATAGTCCTGAAAATAGGTACATTCTGATTGGTTTTTAGTTTGAAGAACAAGCACAAAGTTCTATATACATTAAGTTGCTCCGGAAGAACCACTCCAAATCACACTTTATCTTATCTGCCTACGGGATCATATTTCCTCACGCGAAGAATTAACCTACCAGGGGTACGTGTAACCGTTTCCAGTATCACCAAGTATTTTTTAGCAGTTGTTCCATAAACTACTGCCATGTAACTAATAATTGAATTAATGAGACTTTGCCCCACCTGCAGGCATGGGCAAAATACTCTATGTGCAGATACAAAATAATAAATACAAAATACTCTCGTAGGTTCAAAATACTTTTGTATTTGAAATACATTTGCCAAAAATAGCTCCAAATACAAAATACAAAATACTGTATTTCAAATACTGTATTTGATACACAAAATACATTTCATGCACTATGTGCAGAAAGTCTGTAATTGTCTTTTGACAGTGTTAGAAATACAAATTTAATATTCCTTGATCAATCAGTGTTTAGAAATTATACGTTTGGGTGTACTTAGACAAACTTATCTTGATTAATTTGCAGTTTTTATTAAGTATTACTTTTGAGAATTGACAGTGACGTACCTAACAAGGAATTTCTGAATATGTGACCATATATGTTTTTATATAATGATTTACACATTCTAACATGAACTAAATCGGGTAGGGAGCAAAATTCAAGATCCCAATTAATTATTTTCCTTATAAGCGTTTATGATTGATGCTGAAAATGATTCAGAGAAGTAACTCAAACCGTCTACATACTATAATTAATGCCAATAAAATGATCGATGACACTAAAGTTACCATCAATCTCCAATAAAGCCACACTCAAAGCTGCGAACCTACTCTTGGCAATACGAAAAGTATTTTCAAATGTATTTTGTATTTAAAATACAATTTTTGGTATTGCTCCAAAATACAAATGTATTTCAAATACATTGGCTCCCCAATTCAACAAAATACTAAATACAAAATACAAAAATGTATTTGAAATACGTATTTGAAATACACTGTATTTAAAATACATGTATTTTGCCCATGCCTGCCCACCTGCTTTAGTTGCGTAACAGTTAAGTAATCTCTAATTAAATAAATAGCTCGTATTCTTATGTAGCAACTTTAACGTTGAAAATCGTATGCTAAATCCTTTTACATGGGAAATCGTATGCTAAATCCATTTACATGGGAATCGTATGCTAAATCCAAACGGACAAAAATGTCCCCGGTAATGCTAAATCCTTCAGCGGATTTCAAAACAAATCATAGTATAGTATTATAATAATAAGAAAGTGCTGAATTATCCTAATAATTGCATATGAATATTTTAGTATTCGTCATGTTATTGACTTATAGATTTTCCGCTGGAAGTTGTTTCATCCGGTAAATTATAGTTCTTTGTTTTCAAAACGCTGAGTTGCAGATTACTCTAAACAATTCCGCATTCTTTTTCTTGGCTTGTTTTATTTCATTTGAATTGTTTTAAATATCTGCACTCCACAATGACTACAATAATAGCGCACGTGTTTATAAAACATAACACTTGAATTAGAATGTGTCACTTAATTATTAAAAATTGTCTACTTATCTTTACACCACCATCGTCAGTAAGGTTGTCACTTTCACTAGCACCCTTACTTTATTCACTGTTCGTAGGCAATGTACAATGACAAACTTAATAACTTTTAAAGTGGACACTGATCTGCAACATTTGTGTGCATTTACCAAAGTCTAAAATAAATCTCTATAATAATGATAATAATAGTCATTTTAAGTTACATAATGCTACATTGAACAGGTAGATTCACAATCAAACATAATTCAGACGACTTGCTTATTATATTCTAACAACTTATATTAAACAAGTATCGGCAATTCATTACTTTATCTTTAGCAATAAAATTACTTAGTAAATTTAATAAAAAACTGATATGTTTTTGTAAAGACATCGAAACCAATATAAAATCTCTTCTGAAGCTCTGATGAGCGACGAATTGTATTTATATAGCATCACAGGCAATGAAGCGGATATTTTCTAGTAGGAATCAACAAAAACAATGGTAAATTCAAAGAACTGCGCCTTCAAAACAAGACCTTCTAGGAAAAATGTGTAATTTACGTTTTTTACTAAACGTTTGGAGAATACTGGGATAACAAACTTCATTTTTTAGTACAAAAATGATATGACTGGAGTAAGTGTGAAGTGTAACATGATTGCCCAGAAAGCTCATAAACCCAGTCATTTAACCATTAAAAATATGTTTTCAAAACTTGAAGACGGAAACAAATACTTCAGCAATAAAAACAGCTACAATTATCCCTAGCAAGCAGTTGCATACAATGAAAATTAATGAAGCGTCATGCAAAACTAGAGCACCGTGTACAATTTTGTCATCTATAAAATCGTAAGTATCCTTCTTTTGTTGAACTGCTAACATTGAATGAAAGTTCCAACGATTCCTAGAATCCATTTCAAAATTGACACGACTCAATTCAATATAACCTCTGACTATTTTGTAGTTGGACACAATGTGGCCACTGATTCCTGATGCATCCATGTTTGCCAAAAACTTTAAAAACAAATCTTCATATGAATGCCTAAACGGAGTTGAGTACACTAGGATTGTGAACGATTCGTCATTCGTTTCGATAACATTTCGACCTGAAAAAACTGCAAAGATTGGAGCTATATATCCAGTTTTCTCATAGATAAGTGCAAAAGTCTCAAACTTGCTTCCTGTGGCAATTTCCCTAGTAATCGGTATTAATTCAGTGTCAGTTTCGTATAATTAACCTCCAATTCGCAAAGTATCTCGAGAAACCGGAGAGATCCTTTATAAGTCGTATAAGAACCTCGGCCGGATCAACAGTAGATGTTCCTATAGCCCCGCAATATTCCTCCGGAATCGGTGGTCCGTGTTGCTCAAACCTTTCGTCTAAAATCGACTCATTATCGGTATGCATTGGTGTCTCCAGGATATACATATATGTACCCTGCTTAACTGATATAATAAGGTTTATACTTCCATTTGGAAAAACTTCAGATAATGATGATGGTAACCTTGGTGGCAATTTGGCTGTAAGAAATCTGAACATTGAGGAAGTGTACATATTTCGAATTAGCAAACATCCAATTGACCACACAGTCACTAGAATGAACGTTTTTATATTGAAACACCTACGTAAGCCATCTTGTTCCAACAATATGGAGACGGTTGTTTTAAGTGCGTTTTTAATTCCATTGAGACGAAGCGAGATAGCAACTATTATAGTCAAAATTGATACCCATCCTATTTGAAAAATGGGTTTGTTAGCGATTGAAAATCCAAAGTTGATCCTCGATAACTGCGAGGAGGATACAATATCATGAGTTTAGTAGCAAACTGCGTTACTCCAAACGGGATAGCTGAAGATTCATTCTCCACCAAAAGTAAATCAAGATAATCTGGAGCACTGTGGAGAAACTTGAGAAGAAATTCTTTGCAACTGGCAGTGCTGCAATTTAGTTTATTCAAAAATACGTCATCAACACAGTCACTGCTACTGTAATTGTTCGAAAACCGGTCTGCGTTTTCAAATAAACTGAGTCCATCTTCACAGTTAATTTTATTACCTTCAAATGAATCTTTTGCAAAGAAATCGCTGTTTAATTTATTCCACCAGAGTAAAATGGAATGTATAGATTTATCTAGTAAATTAATTTGTTTCAAGGGCATTCGTCTTCCGACGGAATACGACTGAGCTTTTCTTGTCGAGCAGGATTGACAAGTAATAAAAAACTCTAACCTTCCTGTTTCAATAAACAATAATTTTGAATGGATCGGAATAGGATATTCTTGAATTACAATGTTAGGATTTTTCCCTAACACTTTGAATGGTTGAATTAAAATTACAAACATGGAATAATCAAACAAGAGCATGCGAAGTTGTTGCAGCATGAAAGATATTGGCAGAAGAGACAACCTTACATGATTGCTAGGGTTATTATTTGGTTTGATTTGTAAGTTCTCGTTTGATATGATTGAAAGGCAAGGGAAAGAATATCTTGTTACAAGTGTTTCGTTAAGCAATTTCAGATTTAACTGGAAGGCAGCAACAACTTGAATACAGTGAAGTCGTTTGCTACTTAGGCAATTTGCCATCACACTGCTTGAAAACGATTCAGTTAATGATGGCTTCTGCCAATGAAATATTGTGCATGAGCTCAAAGGTCCAAGTTCAAGTTGAAGTGAAGAAACAAGAGGAATTCGTAGTGCAATGGTTATTACTAGGAGTGTATTCATATTTGAGTACATTTAACTGTTGCGCAGATTTCCAAATTTATGATAAAACCACCGAGATATTTTATAAATACTGTTAGTGCCAATTGTAAGTTTAAAAAATACTAAAAATATTTTTCTTGCTAAAGTACAGGTGTAGATGCCAAGATGTAGTTCTCCAAAGCTACAAATTTACTTAAGCGAGTTATTTAAATAATTTAACTTACAACAAATGCACCTTTACATTTCAAGCACATAAAAGATAGAAAACACTGTATTCGAATAATAGACAAGGGTGAACTATAATTTTACAACACAATGCACTTCGGTCAAAGAAAAGGATTATATGAATGTTTTCAGTTGTTGTTTTGTCCACCATGGATACCGCTTTTGTTGGCATATGTTATTATTCGTTTTTTGAAGCCCGACCCTTTTTGATTGTTTACATACTTTCTATTGTTGTTGAGTTTGATGAAATTACTTCAGTATAAAGCTTAGAATGATTGATTTATAAATTCATCAATTGTACACGAGTTTAAAACACGTAGCTCCATTTGTGAAACTAATATGAAAACCAAAATTAAATGCACTTTGTCATAATATGAGATGATGATTTATTTGTTTGTGTCTTTTGTGTACGTACTTTAACTTACAACAAATTGGTAGCTAAAAATTAAAAGTTTGAAGAGTGTGAAAGAATGTTTACTGCTCATCAACTATTATGATAAATATGTGGAAGCAGCTCGGAAATATTATAACATCAATTTATTTTCATTTATTGTAACTGCATTGTTGCAGAGGTTTTTATTAATGAATTTTTTCGTAACAGCTTATGTTTTTTATAAAGCTGTCATTTTTTTTAAATCTCTATACAAAAGTTAAAGGTATCAAAGTATTGTTCTTTCACCTAATTTTTGTGAAAAAATAGCGATAATGTTGGCATTATTTCAATCTTTTGGTTTTTATTTGAGCTTGATTTGATTATTTTGATTATACACGATAACGAAACGAATAACTTAATTCCAAATTATACGCAAGTCACCATTAATAATACTGGTTCTGTTTTCTGTCAAATTAAAAGTGTTGTGTTTAAAATTTTAAATGGTACTTTGCAAGAAAAGCATTTACGAATTTGTTCAGTAAATAATCGTAAAGATGTTGAAACAAACATCAAATTTCTTCTAAAATGCGAGTGAGTGGATGCTTGTATTTATACTCCAAAAAAACAATGAGAGAAATTTTTTTTTCCTACCAACAAAACACAATGGTAATTTCCAAGAACCCGTAATGAAACTTGCATGCTTTCATACAAAAAAGAACATTTTCTAGGAATATTTTAGGAGTCAGTTTTGCAATATGCGAAATACTTCCAAAACGTCATGTTCTGATAAAATTCGCCCTAAAATGCACTAGCCCATCTAAATTGGTTCCATTGTGAATGATATTGGTGATAAACATAATTTCAAACTTTTTATAGTTTTCCAAGATGATTTTTGAACTATGCTCAATTTCTTGTAAAACTGGAATAAGCGTTAGCTTGTATTCGTACCTATAAAAACAATGAAACAAATATATCCCAACGGTAATTTCCCAGAATCGTGACTGCAACTTGCAAGCCTTTATTATTCAGCGAAGGAGCATGATATTTTACTGGAAGGTTTATTGACTCATTTGTCTTTGATTCTCAACAAAACGCATTTGCAGGTTGAAAAGTTACCAATATGAAAACCAAAAAGTAGGGCTTAGTAAAAAAGAAAACTCTGGTGAATGAATGTAGGGTTGTCAGAAGAGTAAAGATTAATGACGTGTACATATTACGAATTATTAAGCATCCATAAGACCACACTGATATCTACAAAAATTCTAAAATTTAGATATCTTCATAGACCGTCCTAATAGTTACTGAATTTGCAGCCATGTTACTCAGTAAGACGACAAACAAATAATTCAGCACAAAATATAATTAGTGTTGCTGCAAGTAACGAACTCCACACAGCAAATATTAATGAAGCATCTTGCAAAACTAATGAACCGTGGACATTTTTGCCCCCAATAAAATCATAAGCAGCCTCATTCTTCTGAATATCTAGCATCGAATAAAAATTCCAACTTTTTTTAAACCCCATTTCTCTATTAGCTCGTTTCAATTCCAGATACCGTCTAACCATTTTGTAGTGTTGCCACATGTAGTCGCCGATTCCTGATGCGTCCACGTTGGCCAAAAATTCAACAAACGGACGCTCAAATGAATGCCGAAACGTAGTAGAATACACTAAAAAGTTAGTGTACGTTTCATCATTTGTTTCAATTACATTTCTGCCAGCAAACATTGCAAATATTGAAGCTGCATAACCATTTTTATCATAAAATAGGGCAAACGTTTCGAACTTGCTTCCGGTAGTTACATTGATTATCGACTTGGATCCATTTTTGTATTTCACAACCTTTTCGCACTGAATTGAAGAAAATTCAGACAGTTCTTTTATAAAGCGATTGAGGGCACTACTAGAACCACTAAAATTGGTCCTCAATACATCACAAACTTCCTCATCGGCATAAACTTTATAAAGGTCTTTTTCATCTTGAAATTCCTGAAATGAAGTGTTTCGCTTGAAGCTTGGTGAAGAGCTGAGGAGGTGCAACTGTGTGAATATTGGTGTGGATATAATAATGTCAATTGTTTTATTCGAAATGATTTCAAACAGTGAAGATGGTAACGTTGGAGGAGGTTTGGCCGTCAAAAAGGTGAACATGGATGACGTGTACACATTTCGAATAAACAAACAGCCAAACGACCAAACTGACACGAGAAGGAAAGTTTTCGAATTGAAGAATACCCCTGGGTCATCCTGGTCCAATAAAATTGAAGTGGTTACCATTAAACTCCTTTTGATTCCGTTTATTTGCAGTGAGATGGTGACTAGTATAAACAAGATACCTATACAGATCCATCCCATTTGCGGAATAGGATTTGTTAAAGATTGAAAAACGGGAGTTTCTCCATGATAACTGTGAGGAGGGTAAAATATCATGACTTTGAAAGCAAACTGTGTCATACCGAATGAAACAACCGAAGCTTGTGCAGGAAACTTTGAATTCAACATTCTTTCTGGATACAGGAGTAAAAAATTAATAAAGTCTTGGTAACAACCAGTATTGCTACAGTTAAACAAGTTTAGATAAATTTTAACGAGACAACTGCGAACATAAAACTGGTCTGTGCTCTTATATATATTTACTAAAAGGTCACACGTAAGTTTTTGAGAGTCTTTTGCAAAAAAATTGCTATTAACTTTCTTCCACTGGTTTTCAATCGAGTGTATGGTTTTGCCCCGTAAAATTATGGGTGTTAAATGGACGCTTCCTTTTATCCAATATGGACTAGAATACTTTAACGGATAAGGTATAAGTTGACGCCTTAAACAGGATTGACAAGTGATAAACCAAACTGAAGATCTTGTTTCAATAAATAAAAGCTTTGAGTGAATAGTTATTGGAACATGCTGAATTTCAAACTTGTGATGTTTGCCAGAAATGCTAAATGGTTGAATTAAAAACACAACTGAGGAACGCTCAAACAAAATGACTTTAAAATGCTTCAAAATGGAAAAAACTGGCAACATGGATAATTTAACGCGTGGAGTTATATCGCTTCCGCTTTTGACGACTAAATTCTGATTATAGATGATTGATATGCAAGGAAACGAAAGCCGAGACAAGAATATATTACTTAGCGAACTCTGATTCGAGCAGTTTGTAACGACATGCACGCAGTAAGGACAGATTTGAGGGGCTTTATTGCAACTCGTGCATTTTATGATTAACTGTCTTGAAAAAGAATTTATTGAATGTGGTTCCTGGCAGTGAAAAATTGTGCAAGAGCGGAGAGGAGCGAGCTCGAGAAGATTTGTGGCTACGAATGACATCTGTACTGCAAAAATTACTATGAGTGTAATAGTCATTTTCGTATCAGATTTTAAGAATTTAAAAGAATTTCTTGAAAAACTTTCCAAGTTAAAAAAGAAGAGCACCAACCAAAGTTTTCTCAGCGTTAGTTTGTGAATTCCTTTGTTTATTTGTGAATAAATGCTGCTGTTCAGCAGCTTATATTGACACAAAAAGTCTTACTTAACAAACGACTCTGGGTCTTAGTTACATCCTTCGTATATTTATGTGAATTATTTACCCAACTTCAGTTGTAACAAAAGGTTTGACAAACGTGGCAAAGAACGGGAAAGAATGCGATTCAGTACAAATACAAGCATAAACACTTAGGCTTTAAACATGTTAGTAAGTCTATGTAGGGCGATAACTGTTTACAAAAATACTTTATAAACACTAGAGTTGGATTTCATGTTCAACTTCTCGTACTTACAGTTTGCAAATGTTGGAGGGTGTTGTGTGTTCAAATTCATGTCAAACAATGTGTAATTCCAGTAGCTAAATGAAAGTCGAATGCCTTTCAAAATTTATTTGAGTAGAAACTTATGCTAATATTATAGACCACATAAAGTTGTGCACGAGAAGTAGTCATTGTGGTTGGGGCAAGCCGTTTCACAAAGGCTTTCTACCAACGCAGTTGTATCAGTGAAAAAAAATCCAACTTTTCATGTGTCACAATCGAAAGTAAGCTAGTTTTGCAGTTGTCCCCCCAAAGAAATTCAACGACGATATGTAAATATAAATGAAATATGCAGCTAAATTTTCAAAGTTTCAAGAATGCAAAACAATGTTTTGTAACTATTATGGTAAAAGTCGACAAACATCTCTGAAATATTGTAACATCAATTTATTTTCGTTTTTGTGACTGGGTATTGTTGCAGAGTGTGCTATTAGTTATTACTACTATTTAGCTACTAGCTGTTGTTAATGCATTTTTTTCAAAAGCATATGTTCTTTAGTATATAATTTTAGAACTCTTTCATTTTTATTCAAATCTCTTCGCAACAGTTGAGGGTATGATAAGATAATGTTATAACTCACATTTCTGTAAATAAAAATGCAATAATGTTGAACCAATATTTTATGTTTTACTTTTTATTTAAGGTTTGTTTTGATTTTAATGATGATGCACCACATAAAAATGAATAACTGACTTCCATAATTTATGCAAGCAACCATTATTAATATTAGTTCGGTTTCTGTAAAGTCATGAACAAATTTATTACTTAAAAAAGAAACATTTGCAAATTGGTTCAGTAAATATTCGTAAAGATGTAGAAACGAACATCAAATTTCTTCTGAAACTCGAGTGAGTGGATGTTTGTATTTATGTATACTCTCGAAAAACAATGAAATAAAAAAATTTTCATTCCAAAAAAACACAATGGTAATTTCCAAGAACCCGTAATGCAGCTTGCACGCTTTCATATCAAAAAGAATATTTTCCTGGAATATTTTATGTGTCAATTTTGCAACAAGCAAAATATTTTCAAGAAGTCATGTTCTGATGGGATTCGCCCAAAAATGCACCAGCCCATCCAAATTGGTTCCATTATGAATCATATTGGTAATGCCAATAATTTCAAACTTTTTGTAGTTTTCCTAGATGATTTTCAAACAATGCTTGATTTCTTGTAAAAGTGGAATGTGCTTAAGCTTGTATTCATATCCATAAAAACAAAGAAACAATAACTGTTGCTTCGTTATATAATATCCCAATGGTAATTTCCAGAAATCGTGACTGCAGCTTGCAAGCCTTTATTGTTCCTTGAAGAAGCATGATATTTTACTGGAAGATTTATTGACTCATTTGTCTGTCTTTGATTCTCAACAAAACAACGCATTTGCATGAAAAGCTAGCAATATGAAGATGTAAAATTAGGGCCTAGTTCAAAATATCTACGCAAAAACTGTGACTCCAACTAATGTACCCCAAAACTAGTGCTCTATGTCGGTTTTTATCATCAGCGAAATCATATGTTGCTTTGTTTTGGTGTACTTTCAACATCGAGAGAAAATTCCTGTCTTTCCGGAAACCCATGTTTTTTGTTGACACGAGTCAGTTCCAAGTACCCTCTTGCCGTTTAATAGTTGGAATAAATATAGTTTATAGTTTTTTATTCCTGATGCGTCCATGTTGGATAAAAACTCAAAAATGGAATGCTCATACGAATGTCAACATGGTGTGAAGTATACCGTAAGGCTTATTTGAGTTTCTTCATTTCTTTCAATTACATCCAACCGGCAAAAATTGCGAAAGAATGATGCAGCATAACCAGTTTTGTCATGCATAACAGCAAACCCTTCGAATTTGCTTCCTGTCTTCACCTTTGCTTGGGTGTTGTTGACTATGTTTTCACATTAAATTGTTGCGAATTCTGAAAGGTCTTTTAAACGTCGATTAAGAGCTTTACTATTTTCATTAACCGTAGATTCCAATGCATCTCAAACTTCATACTCGTGGAAGAGACGACGTCTGCTCCTTCCAAGAGACAAAAATTTGTTTTTTGTGTGGATTGGGGTATTTAATAGAAATAAGTAAGTACCACATTCGTTAGAAGCGATAACGTTCCTAGTTCTATTCGCAAAAATTTCAAAAAGCTTTGACGTCACAGATGGTGGATTTTTTGCTGCCAGAATGGTAAATATTGATGATGTGTAGACATTTTGAATTAATAAAACTAGTCCAATAAACTAGAAACGGTTTTAAACAGTTCCTGATCCTATTAAGCTTTAACGCCATGGCAATTTATCCCAAGCTAGCGAACAAATGTGCCCAACCAACTGGGAGAATGGGCTTTGTAAGAGACAAAACATCGAGAGTAGCTTTCAATGGAAATGATTATTTACAAGCCCTTGAATCGTGTTTGGGGAAAGGTTTTCATGTGTTTTTTGAAGTTTACAATACTGCAATTCAGTAGCTGAAGATAAATGTCTTCAAAAAAGACCTTGCAATTTTTTTAGTCACAAACAACCTGAAGAGTATATATGGGGTAGCTACCGAGTAATTTAACCATTTATTAGAAATTGTGGTTCACAAAATAAATAATTTCAACTAATATTAACGAAATAGCACAGGCTCATTGAAATAAAGTATTGCGAATTTATTATGGATTATAATCATTCTTCCATGACCCGATTATGTCATTCAAAGAGAAACAACAGTAGTAATTACGATAGCTTTAAAAATTGAGTCTTAAAAGAAATTTTTTGCTAACAGTTTTACTGCTGCATAAATGCACATTAATTGTTGTGAAAGCTTTCAAAATACAATGCAAACAAAGAAATCTTTTTACTTTTTTAAAGAAATTTCAAAGCACAATGACGCACTACCTTTTTGTGACATCCGCCTGGCTATTAATATCTGTGGAAGCAACTGTAGCAGCGTCAATCTATCAAAACTTCCCACTAAATTTTAATATTCTGCCTCAAATAAATTCAGCCTTCAATACATGCACACTTCTCTACACAAAACAAAGCCATTTGAAATGGGAAAACGCGCAGTATTTAAATGAGCTGGGAAGTTCTCGTTTAAAATTAAACCCAACTAAAATCCTACCTTTTTCTGTTCAAATACTACTTAACGGTCGAGACTCAGATCCAATTTTTCACATTAAACAATTTTATTTCAATGCCATTAAACAAAGGCATCACCAATCATGCATTTTAATCATTAATTTATCAAAAGCACAAATAAAAACTTCAAACCCGCAAGCCACTAGCTTTAAAACCTCGAATACGTTTGGTAACCAGTATATGCATATATTAATGACTTGGCTTACAATGCGCAGTTACTACCTTCTACTTTTCAAACTACCACAAGAAAATTCCGTTGTACAGCGTTTCACATTGTCCGGACTGCCAGAAAATTTAGCGTCAAAATTTTTGCTAATAAATATACTACAACCAAAACGTATTTATCTTACTTGCGAAAATTGTGTCCGAAGTGCAAAAGCAAAAACCAAAAACAGTGCTATTGAAATAAAAGCATATAACGGCAGTCAACAGCCAACTAATCTGTACAATGCGTGGCTCAACTTGAACAATGACTTTCATAATGCAGCCAATAGAAAAGAACAAGAATTATCCTGTGATGATCCAAACTTACTGCGAAAATTAAGAATCTACCACATTACCTATCGGCAAGCTTATTTTTGCGTGATGAATTTGTACTTTAAAACTCTAAACTGCACTTCCAGTACTTGTATCTCTGTTCTGAACTTTCGTCTCATTTATCCTTCTCAAACAGTTAACCAAATAAAAATGTCAGGCCTTGACACACGTAAACCCGTACGGCCACTGGAATATGGATGTAGACAGGAAGGTTTCAAATTTGCTGTTTATAATCCAAATAAAAGAGAGACAAACCTAAATATTCTCTCTTTAACTAAACCTATTGCAAATAATGGATGGATAGCAATTGCCTTGGTTTCTACACTGATTGCAGTCACATTTAAAATATTAGGGCTAGGTCGGCTAATATTTCAAACGTTCTCAATTCTAATTGAACAGAAGGTATAAATAGACAAAGCCTAAAAATTAGTGCACTCCTTGTTATTTGGTCATTTGGTCGCTACTACTTAGAAATGTGTATACATCATCTATGTTCACGTATATTACTGCAGCTGCTCCACCAAAGTTTCCATCCTCCATATTTGAGTTGATTTTCAACACATCTCTCGGAGTTATGGTTGCAAATGATGGAAACACAATGGTATTGCGGAGGAGCTCTGATTTAATTTACACATTGCAATATCTGACAGCAAGAACAGTGACGGATGTGTTGATGAACAATACTTGCGTTTTAGCTGGAACTATATCATATAATGTCAATTTGGCATGGAAGCAACTTATTTATGACCTTTCAACTTTCAAAGACATCAAATGTGAGATGTACGACCCAAATTCTTTGGAAACCAAAATTATGGAAATTTCCCCGAATAGCCGTTTTCAAACGTTCGCACTCATATACAACACGGTTGGTTATACTTACCCGATGTACTCAGTTTTTACGAACAGAAAGTTGCATGAGAATAAAAATGAAATTATACCGGAAATGAAGGTTTTCTCAACGAAGCTACGTCACTCTCTAGAAGAATCTCTTGTCAGTTATTTAGCCTGGATGGATTCGAATGGCTTATTAAATTACATTTTCAAAAGGTATCGGAATTCCAGGACATATGGGGAACTTCATAAATTCAATGCAGCAGCAAAATTCAAGAAATCATGGAATTTGTACGCAATTTCTTTCAATGATCAGGTGGCAATGGATATTTCGGGAATGGAAGGTATTCCCATTCCATTTAATATGAAAGGTGCAGCGCTGATATTTCTTGTGTGGGTCATATTAGTTGTCGTGGCAGGTATTGTAAATATAATAGAGCTTGTTAAGGCAAAATGAGCGAAATTGTACACAATCATATTCAATTTTATTCTAGTTACTAATTAAAAAACTTACAATAAATTTTTACCTTGCCGAAAATAATTTGTGGAATATGCGTAAAAGTGCAAGGGAGCATACATAAAACCACCTGTCAATATACATGAGCTCAAGCAGGTGAGTATTTCACCGTTCCAATGCGATATTTTTACACGAGGGTCATCCTACATGCATATAATGCATATGCTTTCAGAAACCCATGCCGAACCCGTTTAGCAGAAAGAGATTACATCTAAATACAAAGTGGCAGTAACCCTTTCACACTTGATGCAAAGTACCCTTTCACTTTTTCAATATGCATGGGGAGGTCAGTTGGCAGCTGATATTTCAAAGAAAGGTATTCAAAACACGTTCAAGTGCACTCCACATGGATCCCAAATACCTCCTGTGTGTTTTTCATGTTTACCTTCTCATATGTGTTGGTATGGGCGCAAAACTGGAGTAATATCATCACAACGATAAGCAGAAGGGTAGGAACATGTGGTACAGTTTCAGTTAGCAAGAATGATTGTGTATAATTTATTGCGAATTCTGATAGGTTTATCGTCCCTTTTTCTAAACCAGTATTATGATGTAAGTCTCGTTAATGAAGTGGAGGATGAGCTCCTCTCAGCATTTAGTGAAACAAAGGCGGCGATAAACCTATCAGAATTCGCAATAAATTATACACAATCATTCTTGCTAACTGAAACTGTACCACATGTTCCTACCCTTCTGCTTATCGTTGTGATGATATTTCTCCAGTTTTGCGCCCATACCAACACATATGAGAAGGTAAACATGAAAAACACACAGGAGGTATTTGGGATCCATGTGGAGTGCACTTGAACGTGTTTTTGATTACCTTTCTTTGAAATATCAGCTGCCAACTGACCTCCCTATGCATATGAAAAAGTGAAAGGGTACTTTGAATCAAGTGTGTAAGGGTTGCTGCCACTTTGCATTCAGATGTAATCTCTTTCTGGTAAACGGGATCGGCATGGGTTTCTGAAAGCATATGCATTATATGCAAGGATGACCCTCATGTAAATATATAGCATTGGAACGGTGAAAATCTCACCTGCTTGAGCTCATGTATATTACATGCGGACTTGTGTATACTTCCTTCCACTTCTACGCATTCCACAAATTATTTTCGCAAGGTAAAAATTTATTGTAATTTTTTTTATTAGTAACTAGGACAAAATTGAATGTGTGATGTGTAAGATTTTGCTCATTTTGCCTTAACAACCTCTATTATATTTACAATACCTGCCACCACAACTAATATGACCCACACAAGAAATATCAGCGTTGCATCTTTCATATTAAATGGAATGGGAATACCTTCCATTCCTGAAAAATCCATTGCCATCTGATCGTTGAAAGAAATTGTGTACAAATTCCATGATTTCTTTAAATTTGCTGCTGCATTGAATTTATGAAGTTCCCCATATGTCCTGGAATTCCGATACCTTTTGAAAATGTAATTTAATAAGCCATTCGAATCCATCCAGGCTAAATAACTGACAAGAGATTCTTCTAGAGAGTGACGTAGCTTCGTTGAGAAAACCTTCATTTCCGGTATGATTTCATTTTTACTTTCATGCACTTTTTCTGTTAGTAAAAACTGAGTACATCGGGTAGGTATAACCAACCGTGTTGTATATGAGTGCAAAAGTTTGATAGCGGCTATTCGGGGAAATTTCCATAATTTTGGTTTTCCAATGAATTTGGATCGTACATCTCACATTTGATGTCTTTGAAAGTTGAAAGGTCATAAATAAGTTGCTTCCATGCCAAATTGACATTATGATATAGTTCCGCTAAAACGCAAGTATTGTTCATTCATCACATCCGTCATTGTTCTCGCTGTTAGATATTGCAATGGTAAATCAAATCAGAGCTCCTCCGAAATACCATTGTGTTTCCATCATTTACAACTATAATTCCCAAAGATGTGTTGAAAATTAACTCGAATATGGAGGATGGAAACTTTGGTGGAGCTGCTGCAGTAATATACGTGAACATAGGATGTATACACATTTCTAAGTAGTAGCGACCAAATGACCAAATAACAAGGAGTGCACTAATTTTTAGGCTTGTCTATTTATACCTTCTTCCTGTTCAATTAGAATTGAGAACGTTTGAAATATTGGGCGACTTAGCCCTAATATTTTAAATGTGACTGCAATCAGTGTAGAAACCAAGGCAGCTGCTATCCATCCATTATTTGCAATAGGTTTAGTTAAAGAGAGAATATTTAGGTTTGTCTCTCTTTTATTTGGATTATACACAGCAAATTTGAAACCTTCCTGTCTACATCCATATTCCAGTGGCCGTATGGGTTTACGTGTTTCAAGGCCTGTCATTTTTTATTTGGGAAACTGTTTGAGAAGGATAAATGAGGCGAGACCTCAGGTCAGAGATACAAGTGCTGGAAGTGCAGTTTAGAGTTTTAAAGTACAAATTCATCACGCAAGTATAAGCTTGCCGATAGGTAATGTGGTAGATTCTTAATTTTCGCAGTAAGTTCGGATCATCACAGGATAATTCTTGTTCGTTTGTATTGGCTGCGTGAAAGTCATTGTTCATGTTGAGCCACGCCTTGTACAGATTAGTTGGCTGTTGACCGCCGTTATATGCTTTATTTCAATAGCACTGTTTTTGTTTTTGCTTTTCCACTTAGGACACAATTTTTGCAAGTAAGATAAATACGTTTTGGTTGTATTATATTTATTAGCAAAAATTTTGACGCTAAATTTTCTGGCAGTCCGGACAATGTGAAACGCTGTACAGCAGAATTTTCCTGCAGTAGTTTGAAAAGTAAGGTAGTAACTGCGTATTGTAAGCCAAGTCATTAATACATGTATATACTGGTTACCAAACGTATTCGAGGTTTTAAAGCTAGTGGCTTGCCGGTTTGAAGTTTTTATTTGTGCTTTTGATAAATTCAATGATTAAAATGCATGATTGGTGATGCCTTTGTTTAATGATTGAAAAAAACAGTTTTATGTGAAAATTGGATTCTGAGTCTCGACCGTTAAGTAGTATTTGAACAGAAAAGGTAGGATTTTAGTTGGGTTTAATTTTAAACGAGAACTTCCCAGCTCATTTAAATACTGCGCGTTTTCCCATTTCAAATGCTTTTTTTGTGTAGAGAAGTGTGCATGAATTGAAGGCTGAATGTATATGAGGCAGAATATTAAAATTTAGTGGCAAGTTTTTATAAATGGATGATGCTACAGTTGCCACTGGAACTAATAGCAAAGCTGTTTTCAAAAACATGTAGTGCATCATTGTGCTTTGAAATTTCTTTCCGCAAAAGAAGAACATATTTCTTTTTTTTGCATTGTATTTTTAAAGCTCTTACAACAACTGATGTATGTTGCTGCAACTTTAAAAACTCGCATACAAGCAAGGAAATATTTGTTTTAAAACTCATTTCTTTAAGTTATCGTAAGGCACTACTATTATTTTCGTTGAATGACATAATCGTGTCACATAGGAAGCTCCGAAGAATGGTTAATACTCATAATAAATTCACAATACTTAAATTCAACGAGAGTGTCCTATTTTGTTAATATTAGTTGAAATTATTTTGTGGACCACAATTTCTAATGAATGGTTGAATTACTCTGTAGCTATCCCTTAAATACTCTTCAGGTTGTTTGTCAATAAAAAAGGTCTTTCTTGATTGTTCTCTAAAGCGTATTAGCACCGCACACTTGTATCTTGAAATAAAAATATCTTCGGTTAGATTTTACATATATGGTGCTTCCGATAGTTTTTGTGCTACACGTGTTTCATATTCAGCAGCAAACCTTCTGTTGGTAACTAACAATGGGTAAACCCTCTTTAAAATAAGTATTGTAGTAATTAAAAAGTTTTCAAATAAATTTATATTCAATTGGTATATCGTTTGTGCAAGAAAGCTGAGTACGGGCTTGTTGGCGTTAGAAGTGGCGGAAGCTTTGATGTGAAAACAAGAAATGTAATACCAAGACGCAGAGAGACAAAACTGGTGAGAAAAAAAATTAGCTGAGACAATATTTTTTAAATTGCCACGTGATTCCGCAAAACACATTATTTCAACAGGCGTAAAATTTATTGAAAGTATGAGTATTAAAATATTAGTCATCCTTGCAATTTGGAGTGCTGACCGCCTCAAATCCTTTTGATCTCGCATCTCCGAGTTCTTGCACAATATTTCTTTGGCAGGACGGAATTTAACTGATTCTTTTCAGATAAATTCATAGCAAATTGTGTAAATTTGGTAAACCCTCAAACCGTCACGCATATTGCGTTCAAGTTGCCAGCCATGTCAAAAAGAATGCCTTTAACAAAACATTTCTGACACGGTTTTCGTTTTCATGCGTGTCGATAATATCAAGCAAAACTTTGGCCGTAGAAAGCAGAAATAAAGATTGCGGAAGCGTTAAGTTATCCCTTTTGTCGATTTCTGACATGCTACAACAACTTCGAAGTTTATTATTTGAAATCTCCATGTTTGTATTTCTAATTCCAACCATTTAAAGCTCTAGATAAACTTCCAATATAATTGCGGAACACGTTCCCCCTAGTATCCATTCAAAGTTTATATTATTGAAATAGCTTCTTCTGTATACTACACTACTTGTCAGTCCTGCTTTGCAGTCAATTAAGAAAGGCGTGGAAGAAAACTTGACT
>LJIJ01002515.1:0-26201 GCA_001718145.1 Orchesella cincta
AGAATATTCCATTAATGCTAACTATCATTCCTATGAAGTACGTACATTTGAAATAACAATCTAAACGCATATTTTTGGCACAGTAGTTTTTATTCAGTCCGAGACCTTCTCCGCTACCTAAGTTATAAGTCACGGACACAAGTGAATCCGTGCATTCTTGTGGAAAAATGGGATAAGAAACAGAAAACATTTGTAAAAAAACGGACAAAATTCAGTAAAGCACGATACGTTGCATTCAACCGAAACCAGGATGTGGAAACCGAGGGTTTTTTAAACAGACATTATAAATATTGCACAGAAGGTTGCAATGCAATTCATATAAAAAAGTGATGTTTCGATTTCGTACATGCGGCCATGAAATCAAAATGGGAAAACGTTGCAACTTGGCTAGGATGTAACGTAATAATCTGGATTATATAGTGGTAAAAATATTAACTTTTCAGCTTTCCTCAGTTTTCACTCACCATTGACAAAAGGAAGGAGTAAATCGTTTATAACTTCATGTCCAGATCCTCCAGTGACCTCAAAGGCGGAAACACGGACCGAAAACGGGCGCCGTTTTTTTGTTTCTGCTTCCAGGATTGATTTGAATAGCCAGGAAATTGCTGTTGGAACAGCTCCCATTCTTTGATTTGCTGGTTTCCCAAACATTGTCTGCTTTTTTCCTGGAAATAAAATGCAAGTTCAGAGTTTCAACACAAAATCGTTACTTTTGAAATGCCAAAGAACCACTGTGTTAGCGTTGCAGGCTTACCTGAGCTGCAATATCCAAGAGATACAAAGCATCCATCCTCTCCTCCCACAACAGAAGCCACAAGCTCAGCGGCTGATGCTGCACATATTTCTCCCTGAAAAGATAAACCGAGAAAATGAACGTTTTAGAGACAGCCAACTATAAAGAGGTTCCCATTGTTTAATTCGTCTAATTCATTAAGTCAATCAAGTGACTTTTCCTTTGTCAACTTTAAAAGTTCTTGGAGTTGACTGACACCAATTATTTTTAAGCTCATTCAGCCAGGCAAGTTTATTGTAATCTCCTTTGACAAGATAATACCATACCCCTTTCTCCAACCCTACTATATATATCAGTTTTCCTTTTTATATGCATTCGCTACATAGTCTTATAGGCTATTCAAAATTGGATGAAATGATCAGGCATTTCAAATTGAGGCAAGTCACTTATGCTTGGGTTGAAAATAAGACTGTCGAAAGTCTTCCTTTCTCCGCTGCCTCGACTTGACAGGATAATATCAAATACCTAAATCATACATAAAGATGATCGAATTTGAGGGGAAAGTCATACGCGTCAAAGTGAGTAAGTGGAAAATAAAAAATGGCAATAGGTATTGTCTGTCGCTATGTGCAGTGCTAGCAGTGCATTGTTGGAATTGGAATTGAGTCATGGAAAGTGAAAGTGCATCGAATATATGTGTACTACACCATCTTCGTCTTTCACTTCATCCAACCATGTCTGATGTACAGGGTGTACGTGATACGACACTTTTCAGTAGTAAACTCGTTCGTGATCCATTGTCACCCTTATGCGCTTTTTCGTGTACTCTGCCTACTGCAACAATTTTCTTACTTTTTCTATAAAAACTGCTTGAGTATGGAAGAATGAAGGAGAGCATTTTGATATACATATTTCATAGTAGTTATACTTCTTACGTAGACTGATACTCCATAATCCAGAAACGAAAATGGCACGTAAAAAATTTTGAGCACTCGTAAGATAAAGGGAAAGGGGTTTCTTCCTAGAAAACAGGAAGGAGGGAATGTTATTTTCGCTGGAAGCAAAGTAAAAGAATGTTATGTTTTCGGTACTAGACGACACACTTACCGAACCTAAAAGTGGAGTGGAAATGGGGGAAACTAAGGACGAAAAGAGAATGAAAGTTCATTGGAGAAAGTATTTTCTGACTTTGTAAAGGTAAGTTCTTTAACAGCATCCAAGTAAGTGAAGACAATATACATATAAAGTAATAGGGAAAAATTTGAGAATGAACTGCACTGTCTCTTGAAACTACGAACAACTACTATGGAACATCATGATATTTACGTTACTAACTTAAAGATTGTGTGTTGCATGTTGCAACGCATTCTAACACGAATTCCACTCATTTTCTCTTTAAAACATGCAACTACCAGATACTACTGCTCCTTGTTCTTTAGTACTTTCCCCATTTAAGTAAGAACCCTAAAGGATTTCTCTTCATTTTCAGGTTCACTGTTGTATTTGCTATGCAACTCGTGGTGTGGGAAGAAAGAAACTTAAAGTTTTTTTTTGAACTTGCTCTACAGCACTTTATGATTTGGGTGCAATAATCTGTCTCAGGAGGACAATAACTAGTAATGAATATGCGACGGAAGGCATATTGAAATAGGAGGAGGGTTACACTAGAAAAAACGGTTAGTAGCAAAGTTCATATCTACCATCATATAAATCATTCCCCGTTTTCCATTTTATTATAAAGCTTCATCCTTGCCACATGATGCGCTCCAGCACAATTTCATACGCAGTTTATTTCACGGATCGACGGGAAAGCGTGGAGGAAGACGATGTGGACTCTTGTATATTGTGCTTCCAGCCAAAATTTAACATATGATATTGTCAAAATTTCAAAAAACATATATTAAGGAGCAAGTATGAAAAACGAGGGGGTTATGGCCCCAACACTGCCCTTACCATTTCACAATTCACCAGTATGAAGCACCAGCTTTTATACTTAAAACTTTGGACCACCTACAGATACAAGGTATTACGAGGAAATGCTCAAATCTCAGTTTATCATGGAATGGAGTGTAGTAGCAGCACACATGTTATTGAACCTTTTTTCTTCCTTTCCCAGCTTTCATAGTTTCTCTCCTTTTTCATATATTTTCAAGAACTGTAACATGTGTATTGTGAGTTCTGGAGAAGCAAAGTTTGACAGACAATCAGTCACAAGGCCTTTATTTTTTTGCTACAACTTGTCTGACCGAGATTCTCGAGGAAGGAATGTTATTGATTGTTGAATCTAGAGTCTAGTCTATATAGATATTGGAGTTTATATTCACACTGCCGTATCCTCACCGGCAGCTTGGGTCTTTTTTTAAGAAGATTTATTTCATAAGAATGTGATCAATGGCCAAAAAAATTAAACCGTTGCTTTCAACTTCATATTAAGTCCACTTGTGTCCAACTCCAGATGACTCTTAGTTATGACCTCATGAGTTTTTATTACTTTTTATTTAATAGAGACCAACTTCAAGGGGTAATGAAAGACATGAGTTCATACAAAATCCAGCTTATATACTTTCCACGTAGTGTTTGGTTTACTACACATTGTAGGTAATTTCTTTTCTTCTGCTGCTGCTACCCAAAAATAAGACCAAAAGAAGAGGCAATAAAATATCAACGGAATATTATGGGACATACTATATTTCTTCAACTCAGCATTATTAAAAGAGCGAGGTTTTACGGTTAGCCCTGCTGCCATCATTTTTATAGTTCCATCAAAAAAATCTTGGAGTGAAAGTGAATGCCAGATCATACGTCGCATCGTCATTCCCTTTTATATTCCCTATTTTTGCTGTCGTTGTGCACTACTCATCTCCCCATTACTGTTATTATGTCCTTATGATAGCTTCATGGCCCATTTCAATGAGCGGAAAAAATAATATCAGAGTATGAAAAGGGATCAAATGAAAATTTTCATTGCATTTTAAAAAAACTAATTTAATGATACATAATCCACCGCTTGCTAAAAATGGTAATGAATGAATCATAAATATCTGCTAAAATAATTATTCATCTCGGATTTCCAATGATGAAACAATTTTTATATGGATATAAAAGTTACAATATAGTCCTTAGACTTCAGATATATATGTACCTGCTTTTAGGATAATATCTATAAGGTTACATAAGAATTGAACACATCCAAATGATGTCATAAGCCATCAGAACAGTGACATTTTCAGTGACTGACACGGCGGAATTGAGAACACCGCATTGCTCATGGGGTTTTGCCTAGAAACTTACTTGGAGGTTTTTGTTCAAAACACATTACATGTTTCTTGGCATTCTTCCCAACCATTATGCACAGAGGAAGAATCATTGTCATGATTTGATAAAGATTTTGATATCAGAATCATATGACATTTTTCTCCGTCTTTCGTCCCACTTCTGAGAAGAGATTTACGGATGAGTGTTTTCCTGTCTTCTATAAATTATTACGCAACGGACGCAAGCGTGTTGGATAATGTTAGGAAGGGAAACACTCATCCGTAAATCTCTTCTCAGAATGGGGACGAAAGACGGAGAAAATGTCATATTCTGATATCAAAATCTTATCAAATCATGACAATGATTCTTCCTCTGTGGCATAATGGTTGGGAAGAATGCCAAGAAACATGTAATGTGTTTTGAACAAAAACCTCCAAGTAAGTTTCTAGGCAAAACCCCATGAGCAATGCGGTGTTCTCAATTCCGCCGTGTCAGTCACTGAAAATGTCACTGTTCTGATGGCTTATGACATCATTTGGATGTGTTCAATTTCTTATGTAACCTTATAGATATTATCCTAAAAGCAGGTACATATATATCTGAAGTCTAAGGACTATATTGTAACTTTTATATCCATATAAAAATTGTTTCATCATTGGAAATCCGAGATGAATAATTATTTTAGCAGATATTTACGATTCATTCATTACCATTTTTAGCGAGCGGTGGATTATGTATCATTAAATTAGTTTTTTTTTAAAAATGCAATGAAAATTTTCATTTGATCCCTTTTCATACTCTGATATTATTTTTTCCGCTCATTGAAATGGGCCATGAAGCTATCATAAGGACATAATAACAGTAATGGGGAGATGAGTAGTGCACAACGACAGCAAAAATAGGGAATATAAAAGGGAATGACGATGCGACGTATGATCTGGCATTCACTTTCACTCCAAGATTTTTTTGATGGAACTATAAAAATGATGGCAGCAGGGCTAACCGTAAAACCTCGCTCTTTTAATAATGCTGAGTTGAAGAAATATAGTATGTCCCATAATATTCCGTTGATATTTTATTGCCTCTTCTTTGGTCTTATTTTTGGGTAGCAGCAGCAGAAGAAAAGAAATTACCTACAATGTGTAGTAAACCAAACACTACGTGGAAAGTATATAAGCTGGATTTTGTATGAACTCATGTCTTTCATTGCCCCTTGACGTTGGTCTCTATTAAATAAAAAGTAATAAAAACTCATGAGGTCATAACTAAGAGTCATCTGGAGTTGGACACAAGTGGACTTAATATGAAGTTGAAAGCAACGGTTTAATTTTTTTGGCCATTGATCACATTCTTATGAAATAAATCTTCTTAAAAAAAGACCAAGCTACCGGTGAGGAACGGCAGTGTGAATATAAACTCCAATATCTATATAGACTATGCCTCTAGATTCAACAATCAATAACATTCCTTCCTCGAGAATCTCGGGGTCAGACAAGTTGTAGCAAAAAAATAAAGGCCTTGTGACTGATTGTCTGTCAAACTTTGCTTCTCCAGAACTCACAATACACATGTTACAGTTCTTGAAAATATATGAAAAAGGAGAGAAACTATGAAAGCTGGGAAAGGAAGAAAAAAGGTTCGATAACATGTGTGCTGCTTCTATACTCCATTCCATGATAAACTGAGATTTGAGCATTTCCTTCGTAATACCTTGTATCTGTAGGTGGTCCAAAGTTTTAAGTATAAAAGCTGCTGCTTCATACTGGTGAATTGTGAAATGGTAAGGGCAGTGTTGGGGCCATAACCCCCTCGTTTTCATACTTGCTCCTTAATATATGTTTTTTGAAATCTTTGACAATATCATATGTTAAATTTTGGCTGGAAGCACAATATACAAGAGTCCACATCGTCTTCCTCCACGCTTTCCGTCGATCCGTGAAATAAAGTGCGTATGAAATTGTGCTGGAGCGCATCATGTGGCAAGGATGAAGCTTTATAATAAAATGGAAAACGGGAATGATTTATATGATGGTAGATATGAACTTTGCTACTAACCGTTTTTTCTAGTGTACCCCTCCTCCTATTTCAATATGCCTTCCGTCGCATATTCATTACTAGTTATTGTCCTCCTGAGACAGATTATTGCACCAAATCATAAAGTGCTGTAGAGCAAGTTCAAAAAAAAAACTTTTAAGTTTCTTTCTTCCCACACCACGAGTTGCATAGCAAGTACACAGTGAACCTGAAAATGAAGAGAAATCCTTTAGGGTTTCTTACTTAAATGGGGAAAGTACTAAAGAAAAGGAGCAGTAGTATCTGGTAGTTGCATTTTTAAAGAGAAAATGAGTGGAATTCGTGTTAGAATGCGTGCAACATGCAACACACAATCTTTAAGTTAGTAACGTAAATATCATGATGTTCCATAAGTTGTTCGTAGTTTTCAAGAGACAGTGCAGTTCATTCTCAAATTTTTCGCCTATTACTTATATGTATATGTCTTCATTACTTGGATGCTGTAAAGAACTTACCTTTACAAAGTCAGAAAATACTTTCTCAATGAACTTTCATTCTCTTTTCGTCCTTAGTTTCCCCCATTTCCACTCCACTTTTAGGTTCGGTATGTGTCGTCTGTACCGAAACATAACATTCTTTACTTTGCTTCCAGCGAAAATAACATTCCTCCTTCCTGTTTTTCTAGAAGAAACCCCTTTCCCTTTATCTTACGAGTTCTCAAATTTTTTCGCTGCCATTTCCGTTTCTGGATTATGGAGTATCAGACTACGTAAGAAGTATAACACTATGAAATATGTATATCAATGCTCTCCTTCATTCTTCCATATCAAGCAGTTTTTATAGAAAAAGTAAGAAATTGTTGCAGTAGGCAGAGTACACGAAAAGCGCATTAAGGGACAATGATCACGAAGCGAGTTTCCTACTGAAAAGTGTCGTAATACGTACACCCTGTACATCAACATGTTGATGAAGTGAAAGACGAAGATGGTGTAGTAACATATATTCGATGCACTTTCACTTTCCATGACTCAATTCCAACAATGCACTGCTAGCACTGCAATAGCGACAGACAATACCTATTGCCATTTTTTATTTTCCACTTACTCACTTTGACGCGTATGACTTTCCCCTCAAATTCGATCATCTTTATGTATGATTTAGGTATTTTGATATTATCCTGTCAAGTCGAGGCAGCGGAGAAGGAAGACTTTCGACAGTCTTATTTTCAACCAAGCATAAGTGACTTGCCTCAATTTGAAATGCCTGATCATTTCATCCAATTTTGAATAGCCTATAAGACTATGTAGCGAATGCATATAAAAAGGAATACTATGGTATATAGTAGGTTGGCGAAAGGGGTATGGTATTATCTTGTCAAAGGAGATTACAATAAACTTGCCTGGCTGAATGAGCTTAAAAATAATTGGTGTCAGTCAACTCCAAGAACTTTTAAAGTTGACAAAGGAAAAGTCACTTGATTGACTTAATGAATTAGACGAATTAACAATGGGAACCTTTTTATAGTTGGCTGTCTCTCTAAAACGTTCATTTTCTCGGTTTATCTTTCAGGGAGAAATATGTGCAGCATCAGCCGCTGAGCTTGTGGCTTCTGTTGTGGGAGAGAGGATGGATGCTTTGTATCTCTTGGATATTGCAGCTCAGGTAAGCGTGCAACGCTAACACAGTAGTTCTTTGCATTTCAAAAGCAACGTTTTGTGTTGAAACTCTGATCTTGCATTTTATTTCCAGGAAAAAACAGACAATGTTTGGAAACCAAATCAAAGAATGGGAGCTGTTCCAACAGCAATTTCCTGCTATTCAAATCAATCCTGGAGCAGAAACAAAAAACGGGCTCCCGTTTCTCGGTCCGTGTTTCCGCTGTTGAGGTCACTGGAGGATCTGGACATGAAGTTATAAACGATTTACTCCTTCCTTTTGTCAATGGTGAGTGAAAACTGCATGAAAGCTGAAAGTTAATATTTTTACCACTATATAATCCAGATTATTACGTACATCCTAGCCAAGTTGCAACGTTTTCCCATTTGATTTCATGGCCGCCAGTGTACGAAATCGAAACATCACTTTTTTATATGAATTGCATTGCAACCTTCTGTGCAATATTATAATGTCGGTTTAACCCTCGGTTTCCACATCCTGGTTTCGGTTGAATGCAACGTCGTGCTTTACTGAATTTTGTCCGTTTTTTACAAATGTTTTCTGTTTCTTATCCCATTTTCCACAAGAATGCACGGATTCACTTGTGTCCGTGACTTATAACTTAGGTAGCGGAGAAGGTCTCGGACTGAATAAAAACTACTGTGCCAAAAATATGCGTTTAGATTGTTATTTCAAATGTACGTACTTCATAGGAATGATAGTTAGCATTAATGGAATATTCTTTTATATCATATACCCTTTTGTTTCTTACATTTACTCCCACTCACAACCATTGAACTTATAGCCATTTACCTTGAAACTTGGAAAAATTCTTACTGCTTTTTCGAACTTTTAATGGCAAATGACTATCAGATGTGTTTAATCTTTCATGCATACATATTTGGCCATTGAAATAAGTGGATGTGGATAGATATTTTCAAGCAATATACGGCAAGAGGACTATGGCTGTGGCTAAACAGGCATTGGTTATCTTTCAGTTATCATCAAAGGGAAAATAACTTCTTTAAAGCTTTATGGGCTCTAATCAGGGGAATTCGTTGGTGCATTTTCTTGACAGACCATCTTCATGGAATAAAGACGAAGCTTCAGAAGAAGAAAGAGATAGGGTAAAAAGATCCACCAACCAACCTGCATCGCATATCACATCACATCTCATTCTTATTTCATCCATTGCATGTACTCCATTTATTCATTCTGACTGAAATGCATTTCCTACATCTCCTCAGAGAAACATCAACAACGATTCCCTTTCTTTTTCTGGTACTTTTCTTTCAGTAAAAACATATGCATGATAATATACGCATACACTTGTGTACTCAGCGGAACTACTGGGAGCATCTTGAAAGGAAATCTTACATCTTGACTTGAAGCAATTCTTTGGATCATTTAAAAAGGGAAGAGAGATGCCAGATGTGGGGAAAGATTTCCTGGTGCGATTACGCTACGACGACTACTACTACTTCCACTTTTCTCTGGGAATTATCCAGTTTCTCTTTCCGGAGAATTGGCCCTCCTTTTTCAGTATTCAACACTGTTACGTCACGACTTCCCGTCCCGTCGTGCTTATAAGAACGCATACACACTATCATCAGTAATTCTGTACCGTATCCGACTTGAAAGTGATATTCATTGTGTAACTGGCATCCATCTGCTCTTCCATTTAAAAAAGGCTTATGATAATGATAAGAAAACTTCAAATTTTAATTCATGCTTCTGATGATCATCTTTTCGTCATGCATTGAGAAATATGAAAAACACCTTTATTGTTCTTGCTTTTTCTCCATCTGTTTTAAAGTGATGAGAAGATGGAGAATATTGTCCGGCCACTTTATACAAACTTATGAATTGCATAAAGAATTAGAAACGGTTGTTTTGAAAGGCTTTCCAGTAATGCCCGGAGAAAGTAGCAAAAGTGCCCATTGGTGATGGGCACGACATGGAAAAATTTAATTTATAAAATTCTCATGCTTCCGCTGAAACTTTAACTCAACTTTTATTTTTCTTCTTGTAGCATTTCCCTTCTCTGTCGTGTGGCAATGTTGGAAAAGTTTGAAATGTGCTTTCACCATTAAAGTCAGACTCTCTTTAGATGGCTGTCGTGAAGAATGAGGCTTAGTTTCGTATAATGCGTAGCTTTTATAACACTGCAGTTCGTAATTCCACTGTAAAGAGCATGCTTTCAAGACAGTATCACAACGAATGACTGAAATGAAGCTTATTTTCTTGCATGCAACATAAAGAAAGCTAGTGAAAGTCTGGCAACTTTTCTAACTCACTTATGTACACCATCATCAGCATCATGCAACTGAAAAAGGTGTCAGCTTGAATATCTTATTTTCACTGGAATGTGTCTTCGTGGGAAAATGTGAACAGTAACAAAAATACACACTTTGTGCTAGTTTGACATTCATTCCACAGTTGATGATGATTGCTTTGGCTTCAACCATACATGATTATATCAAGCGGAGCTTTCCAACAAAATTGCATGTGATAGTTTGCCAGTTTTTAGATTAGATATGTTAGTAGAACATTATAGACTCATCGTTCAGAATAGGTTTTTCTTACTGCCGATTTCTTTGGTTTGTTTGGCATGCTATCAGTTTAATAAAAACTTTTCCGTTGAATAAGTATAGTTAAAGAAAGTGATAGAAATAAAGTAAAAGGACATTCAGTCAGATTCCTATATGCATATGTGAATAAAAATTGTACGAGATTTGGAACATTCTTCAAAAATTGCCAAACTTGGAAAATTCATACAACTACGATACTCGCATCGCATATATGTTTGCTGGGAGAAAACTTCACATTTATCATCATTTTATTTCGAAATCCCACTAAGAATACACTTAGCATAAAATTGGAAATGACAGCTTCTCACTGTCAACGGCCATTCATCATTTTTCCTATCACGATAGCTTGGAGTTCGTGATCCACGTGTACTTTTATTTGTTGTAATTTATTTGATTTGAGTCCACGTTTAACCATTTTTCGCTGCTTTTTTCTATTTTCTCTATCCGCTGACATTTCTCTTTTTTTCATTTCAGACGGGGATGATCCACCGGGAGCTCTGCTGGAGAATACAAGTGGCGTGAACACAACAAACTGCAAGAGCATCTCTGCTCCTGTTCTAAATTCAGTTAGCGAAGTGAGAGCTCCAAACCCAGAGACAGCCGGTTTTTTCCTTGACTCAGCTCTGGATTCTGTGAACAGCCGAGATGAACCAGTGGGACATTTCGTTTTCACTCTTCACGTCTACCAGTACTCTGTTGACAAGAACGGGAAAGGTGGTAAGTTGATGGCACATGGCGTAAACCGTTGAGAGGACGAAGAAAAAAATTTGCATGGAAATTCAATTCGAATTGATTTGATGCTACTTCTCATGCATCCATATATGTCTCGAGATATTTTGAAGAAATGGAGTGGGATGAAAATTGAAAGCAGTCGATTACAAAACGAGTTGAGCATTGAGCACCAATACCTAAAACAGTTCAATTCCATTATTTCATTCAATCAACTGTAAACCAAATTCAGTATATATAGAAATTCATGGCAGGCACACTTTGAATGTGTGATAATATTCAAAGGACGATACCCCACAACCTGGCTGCTGATCTGAGGAAGAGGCAACCAAACCGCATTGAACGCACGAAGAGCTTCCAATCGCAATCACGATAGTTCATTCACAGCCAATGAATAACAAACTGCATTCGCCCATATAAACGCGTTTCTAAGTATCCACTCCAGACCAAAGTATTGAAATTGGAGCAACGGAAGCGAGAAAAGTTTTCCAAGGGTTGAAATTGGATAGGACATTATTACCCTTCTCCACAAATGGGGTAGTAAATGATTCAGCATTTTATTCCAATTTTCTGTATACACCATACAGTTTCACTCACCGCTACTTACCTTGAATGGATTGAAAATGGAAGTGAATCGGAATTTGAAGTATAAGATGGATTTTAAGACAATATATTTACGAAGTGGAGGCACGTACTCTTGCCTGACCCTATGAGGGAAAACTCCATTGGATTTTTAGTTTGAAAGTGATGAAACGAAAATAGAAAGGTTTCCTTCGTCGAATAGTGATGAATTGTTTTTTGATGGGCTAATGTTACGTCTGGCTGCATACAATTCTCATCCCATGTTCTTCTCCCCATGAAAATAGTGCGGTGTATTAAGTATTCTTTCTTGTTTCATGATGGAATCCGATAAGAGACTAATCCCGTCGTATCGTAGTGTGGAAGTGTTTTAATACAAAAATGCAACTTGTCTGGACATGATATTAGCCATTTATACTTGTCTTCAAACTGCTTATATTTATATGATCTATACTTCCTTTTACTTTATAGTTGCTGGAGGCAGAAGCAGACTCCATTGTGTCATGCTTGGTAATGGTTCGCCCTCCATTTCCGTCCTGGGTGGACTTTTACTTGCCGTTTTGAATGGACAACGGCATTTGCCATCAAGGTACATTACCTCTTTGTTGAATCGTTTATAATTCTTATGTCTACCTCTATAAATCTGCAGTCTAGTATATTATGCCTTTTTGCAGTTTATAAAAGTAAGGTAACGGGGCTTTATGATAAATTGGCATTTTGCTCTGCTTTCGTTGTGACTCATTCATCCAAGTTCCGGAAACGATGTACTAACTTTAATAGGGACACTCTTCATTTTCTATATTATACATCAGTTTACTAAAATTGAGATTAAACTTTGTGAAGCTTCACGCGAGAACAGTTTAGAACACACATATGCTGTAAAAATGCGAGACACTGACATTTTCAAGCTCATCAAGCTATGTATTCATGATACGATTCGTATTTTGTTTTAATGATGATGATCACGCATTTTTGTTCTACATGAGGATGAGGAGAAACACTCGTTTGAATGATAGAACATGGATAAACCATAAGGCAAATTCACAGCAATATTCTTAATATCGCCATCCACTCACCGCTATAGCTATCATCACCACTTACAAATTATCATGATCTGAATTCATTTCTCGTAAAAAAAAATTTCCCCAGCCGTATTGTTACGCGTTGGCCTTTCCAACGTGCATCAGTAAGACCAAAGCTCTATATAGAAAGTAAAAAGAGGCAGACAAAATACATCCTGTGTTGGTATTCATTCTCCTTTTGTATCTTGCATTTTATTATCCTCTTCCCATGTATAATGGAAGTTGTAGAGTTTGACTGTAATGGGGTATAATAGCCAAGTATTTTGAATGGGAATTGGTTGCACAAGACACAACACACAAAGGCGACCATGGTCTTTAGGATAATGGAGTCATGACTTCACATTTAGGGAACATTAGAAGCTACCAAACGGGATCTATCCCACTACTATATATGTATACCACCACAACACACCACATGCTATAACAATAACGGCGTTTGAACCGTTTAGTGACTAAGTGACTGATACTGCTATTACCAGTGTATGCTACTACTTTTTTTGTGGTTTTCTTTATGCCCGTTTTAGTAACCATTCTAAATTGGGTGCGATCTTGAGGGAATGTCTTGGCTCACTGACATGCCGAGCGGTGGTGATGATCCACGTTTCCAATGCACACGCTCGTTATGCGGAGACGCTGGCTGCATTACAACTAGGAGCTCGTGTCCATCGTCTTCGCCGAAGTCGACGTTTGAAGGTAAGTAGAAGATTGGATAGCAATGGGAACATAGCGAATGAGATTTTTTCATGGAAAAATATTTACCTTTTATCTTGGGAAAATCGTAAGGTAACCAAACCAAGCGGAGTAATATATATGTATGCCTTTTACAAACTCATTTGTCATGTTTGTTCAATGGCGATATGACAAGAGTTTTGTTCAAGTTGTTATTTACTTACCTGCAACAAAGCAATATTCGATAACGAAAGCCACGCCAAACTAGAATTAATGAATGTTCATAAGTTAAGAAACATCAGCAAGTGAACGTGACGATAGACCGCATTTAGAGGACTTTATGTTCGTGAATCAAATTGTGGTTTGTAGAATAATGCCGACAAGTCTGGTAGGTATATACATATATAGGTATATAGTTTGCCATTACTCACAATGATGAAAGCCTCTCTAGTATGGATGGTTCATCCACCCACCCCCTGCCTATATTTAGGGATTCAAAGTAAGCACAAGGAGAAAGTTGCTGCAATAAGCATTGGAAGTTGGGTTTTAGGGGTGAAATTCATTCATGCGAACTAATGAAATGCAAACAAAACAACTTGATGGGATAAGATGATTTAGGGCTGCTACAATGTATCCAGGTTCCAAATATGTGGTTGCTGATGCACAAGTATACTTTCTTCCTACCTCAAAATGTGTATGACAAAATTATGAAACCTCAATTGACAAAAGTATAGAACGTACTATATATTGATGAATTGATTTGAGTCAAAGAACTATAGGACATGCTGTAAATATTACGAATTTGATGTAAAAGAAACTAAGGAATTAACGATTCAAAACAAGTTAAGGAGATGAAACACTTGAATTTCTAAATGTTGGACAGTAATTGGGGAAAGAAGGGCCGCCAAAAGTATGCTTCGTTGATTTGTATTCTACCACGTACTTGATATTGGGGGAGTGTTTGTACATGTCAGTGGATGAGATGTGGCTAATTGATGAGTGGGGTTGGCCAGCTATTTCCAGTCAAGCACATTGAAAACGGTGACATGCAGTAGTAACCAAATGCATGCGTTCCACTAATGTAGGGAGAAAGGTTATTCTTGAAAAACAGCTTTTTGGATGAATTGTTGTAGGAAGGATGAAAGAATGAATTGGTTATTGATGCAATAAAGAAGTCATGGGATTTCACTTTACATCCTTTCTTTTCTCCTCTTTTTTCCTTTGGCTGAATAGATGGGAAGTGTAGGGTCGGGAAACGGCTCGGGTGGTAGTTCCGGAGGGTCAGGTGAAGAAACGCGGAACGTAATAGGGGTAAACAATCAAGTTGGAGAAGGAGATACTGGTAGTTCGGATATCGACCCTTCTTCCTCCGAACAGTCCTGTGATACGGTAATTTATTTAGGACCATCAATTGACGAATGTACAGATGGAGAGCACCCTCCGCTATATTTGCCGTCTTTGGAAACAACGCCTGGAGAAAAGTAAGAGTTATTGCTGCGCTTGTTTGTTCCTACACATGCTGCAGATGTGAACGTACAATGATGAACTGCTCAAGCTAAAAAGCAACGTTTTCTTGAATCTTTAGTGGAGCCAAGATTATTCCATCAAAATGCCCACTACTCAATGGACCAAATGGGATCCCTCCAAAGACCAAAAGTCCAAAGCCAAAATCTTCAAAAGTGGCTTCCGATGCTGGGTTTTCTTCAACAAATGGAAAGTCAGAGGAGCAATGGGTTGATGGACCAAAAGTGTCAAAGTATCGCCAGCTAAATGGAAATCATTCCAACAATTCATCCAGTGGTTCTCAACCTCCTGCGAAAAAGAAAGGGGAAACATGGATTGATGGGCCAGCAGCAAGAGTCCAGCATCAAGGAAGTAATTTTCCGAGTCCAAAGAAAACTGCATCGAGTGTACAACAAAGATCAGCATCTAGATCTGGAGTGGGCTATACTAATGGTCCTGCTGCTAGCACTTTGGAAGGTGGTTTAATAAGCGCTACTAAAGCTGAAATGATTCAAAAGTGGATTTCCAATCAGTCGCCCACATCTGCTAATTTGTTCGATCAATCTCCAACCCATAAAACGCTTGTAGAACCTTATTTTCCCAGCCAAGAGTCTAATCCAAATAATGCTTTAAATTTTCCAACCAACTGCCCCCCACAACAAAATAATATGACTAGCAACAGCGGAAATGCAGCAGCAGTAGCAGCTAAAATGCAGTTAACGTACTGTTCGCAAGCAGGACACCCTCAGTTTGGAAACATGTATAGTTGCCATTGTTTGAATCGAGGGGAGGCAAATTACGGACCCATGCAGCTGTCTACAGAGCCTGAATATAAAACAATGACTGTATTTAAGACATGCGATGATGTTGGTGAAGATGAACAGCAGTCAATGTGCAACGGCTATGACTTTGAATTCATTGAAGTTATTGAGCCAGAGGTTCCTGTACCAACTAGAGATGCTTGTCTTCAGGTGCGTTTGTCAGTAGGGTTTGGTTGTATTTTTTCAGCATGCCATTACTGTTGAGTGGAAACGTTTTTGAACAAAGGTTTAAAATGCATTGTTGAAATTATTATGCCATTTGCAGGTGACCGAAGAAGATATTGCATTAGCATTCCTTGAGGAGAATCCACTTCCAGAATCTGATCAGAACTTTAAAATGTCACCTGAAACGTACTTTTCCAGGGCGAGAAGCAACTCATTTTCTGAAATTTCATCCTGTAATTCTAACAACTCGCTACCAAAACTAGAGAAAGACGATCACCCACTACGGGTTTTGAGTCAAGAATGTTTGACAGTTGTATCCACGTTTGCAGGTTGCTATTTATTTATGCACGTGTTACTATTAGATCAATGCCATTTTCAAAATTGGATATTAAGCTGACAACCGTGTTTTATTTTATAGACTCAGTTTCTATTGCTGGGAGTGATATGGAGAGATTTTGGCCACGTCTCAGTTTTCCCACAGACCTGGATATGAACCAAGATGTCAATATGTGCCATGGCTATTGTAACAGTCTCATAAGTCCTGGACTCCAATCTTCCTCATCCAATTGTCACACTTTGAGTAACAAACTGGAGCAAATGTCTACCATGAATAATAAGCCTCCAAGTAGTTTACTACTTCGTGACCTACCTGTCCTAAGCGATGAGGCAATATTCAAAGTACCAACATTGCCAAAGCCAAAAACATCTAGGATAAATGGGATTCAAGCCAAGAATTATCGCTCGGGCAAAGAATCTAGTGATACTGAAGGCGAATCAATCAAAATACCTCCAATGGACATCATCGATACTACTCCAATTACAAGTAGTTGTACTAGGCCTGTGGAGAATTCCATGATTCAAGTCCAGTCAATTACGGTAGCTTTACCACAGTCTCAGCCAGATGAAAAACATGAAGTAGTAGTAGTGAATCACTCCCCTCATCGCACATTATGCAACTACGATAATCATTCCGGACAGAACATTCATCTAAATGGGAATGGGATAATGAGTGGTCATATCTCAGCATTGACAAATGGCGGATGTGGCTCTGGTGGTTCCACCAATAGTGTCCAAAGTAGCCCGAGTAGAAGTACCCTAACTCCACCATCTTCCCCTTCCCCACTAGCCCCTTTAAAACTTCCCGATGTTACTAAATCTCCAAGCAAAAGCAAATCGCGAAAAATATCAAAGTTCTTTCGAACTCGGTCCAAGTCTCCTAAAACTGCGGGGGCTACCAGCAGCAGTGAAAGTGGAAAATCATCTCTAAGTTCTGACGCCAAACATTCTTCTTCCTCGTCATCATGCTCGTCGGGAGCTTCAGCCCCTTTGTTGAACGCTAAGCAAAAGAACCACTCTTCACCAAAGCATATGTCACCTAGTAGACATCAATCTCCAAGCAAAAAACAATCCTCACGGAAAAATTCGTGTTTCTCTACATCTACAACATCATCTTCAGACTATCATTTTACCTGTGATTCAGTTCTTCCCATGTTTCTTCCAAATCCAAATCAGAACATAAAAATCGTTGGCCCAACAGATATTACAGGGAATGGTGTTATCATAACAGATCTTGGCCTAGTTAAATCAAAATGAAAACTATATGTTGTGCTTTGTTCTGCTAGCTGCTATTCATAAGCGAAATTGTTTTGAAATAATTGAAAACTACTATAAATGTAATGGAAAAGCTAAGCTCGTTTTCCAGGTACTTTAAGTTAAACGATATAACGTGATTTATAATGGCTATATTATAATATACTGCTATCATGAGATTTTAAATCAATTTATTATAAACAAGCAGGTGGGGGTTTGCTGGTAATATCTAAATATTTACTAGTTAAAAATTCCGTGTGGTTGCATATAACTATTTATGTCAAATGTAGTTTTTAGTGAGTATAAAAAATAAAGCGCCTGAATTACAAGGACTTGGTATTTTATCTTTCATTTATTTACCATTTTGCAGCAATATTTTCAAACATCTATAGAACTGAGAAGATCAGCATTTGTCAAACTTAATCAGTTACTTATTCCGTATACATAATAATAATATATAATACCTAATTTAGGATAATTTTTTTTGTAAACTAAGATATTTTACATGACTTGACCTTCCAAATAGTAATATAGACTCAATTGGAAAGTTTTAAAAGAAAACGTGATTCACTGATAACTGATTCTTTGGTAAATTCACTCATTAACATGTCAATACGAACGAACAGCTAGCTAATTCCAATCTATTATTAGTCAGAAAATCTGTTGGGACATTGCATGTTCCGTGCTAGTGGCATTAACAAAATTTAACAAGTCACAAAAATCACAAGTAATTTAAAAATTATTTCACTGTTGGCAGGTATCGGCAGCAAATAATTTAGGCATCAGGCAAGCTCGCAATCTATTAATATTTTGCAGTCCTCGATTTGTGTTGTTGCGATAATCTAATAATACATGGGCTCGCTCAGGGCTCATGATAGTTGATAGTGGCAGAAACCGATTTTTACATAGAAAAGCTTCAAGCTTTTTGCAACAACTCTACTATCGTATTCTTACAATAAGATATCAAATTCATATGCATCGTTTGCAGTTCTCTTTATAAACCTATTACTTTTAGAAAGCACGATTGCTGATTGTATGCGGAGGGTTGAATTTTGTTGTGTTGTAGTGTGGCTATCATGAAAGGTACATGCGGAAGATAGATACTGAAGGGAATCCTTAGTCACTCATTAATTAAAGAGGCAAAGTTACATACAACGTCTGGCCAATTGTTGGTGCAGTTGATAATAGTAGCAACAACTATTATTATCTAAACGTCATAAAATAAGCGAGCGAGGGGATAACGAATAGCAAAGGCTGCACAACTGCATAATATCTGAAAGAATCATTAAAAAGGCAATGCTAAAAAACTTGATGGTTTGACTAAAACATCAATAGTTAGTTACATCCTAATAATGGAAGTTTTACCTGGATTAGTAAAATTATTATTGTTGTACTTCTTTCGTGCATTGGCCCAAATAACTTCAGTATCAGATTGACCAACGTGAAATTATTGCACTCTGTATACTCTCTATTTTCGCCGACATTCCGTTGAACAGCAAGGAGACCCATAGACTCGAGAATCGAGATTGACGCACGACCCAAAAACTTCAAGTCTTTTTGTTTGAATCTTACAGTGCTCATTTCTATATTGTTTGTCAGCTTATTGTACCTGGTGGAAATGAAATGTATTATTAATTAGAGTCGAGTTTGCATAAATTTTACGAAAGGAATCTTAAGAGCACCTGGGCAGTCTGTGTCGTGGACACGGAACGAAATGGAAGATTTGAGGAACTGAATACACAAAATTTATCACCTATAAAAGAAGCAATAAAAATATGCATTATATTACAGTAGATTTACTACACATTCACAATGTAAATACCTAAACCTTTGACTAAAGTTACCTGAGGGATAAAGAAAAGGAGTAACGTTTTACTGAAGTGCCCTAATATTCCGATAGTTGCAAATAACATTCCTGAGAAGTAGCAATAAGTATCACCCACAAACACTTGTGCAGGGTACCTAAAACATGTGAATAAAAAATATCCAACTTTAGTTCTTTGCTTTTAGCCAAAGTCAATGATGTGTGACAGAACATAAACACTTACCAGTTATACCGAAGAAGTGCGGCTGAGGTTCCAATAAATGGAAGGAGTAGATGTACTGAAAAATAGTGAGCATGGGATGGTACTTCACCCATGTAAATTTCGAAACAATTGTAAGATAATACAGATAGGGCAATCACAACTGTTTGTCCACATTCCAATCCATTAATTCCGGCTAAAATATTGATCGCGTTGGTGGAAAAGACAACCACCATCATCATATACACATAATACAGCCAACCTGTCAAGAAAAATAAATCAACTCTGATTGTGATTTCACAACATAATACTACCAGCCACGTATATACAAGTAAACTTGTAATAATAATATACTTACCTAAATCTATAGACTGACCAACAAATGGTCGTAGAGGCTTCGGAACAACCACAAATGTTATGTCAAAAGTTGCATAATACACAAGTAACATTGGCAGTGCAGCAATTGCTGGAAGCAGAAGTTTGACCCGCCATGGGACATCCAAAACCTGAACAATTACCCAACATGGGAATTTTTACATATTTTGTAACTTTCTCTATACATACTGAGAGAAAAAATCCGTTAAAAAGGAATCTTTCTACATGCTTACATCATCTGCGAATCCGAGCAGCAGTATACATGTCACTCCCAATAACGCAGTAATATATTCTACAAGCTAATTCCACCAGCATTTGAAATCGATTTTGGTACAGGGTAGTGTCGGGATCCACAAGTTGGAGCAAAGAAAGAAAAGAAAACATACGTTAACATGCAACTTCTAAATGGAAAAGTTGAACATCCTATTATAAATTCACTTTACTTTCGTGCTATCACAACTGAAAATCTAAATGAGTTTGACATATCAAGACTCAAGGAGAAGCGACTATAATACCTCATGATGCGGGAAACTTTCCTTTTGCCTTATAAATTCTTGTCCGAACCTTGCTGGTATAAATAAGAACATGCATACCAGAAATACACATCCACACAAACACTCCAACCGCTTCTGGTCTGAAAAATCAATTTGATTATCCATTAAAAACTACAATCTGTGTACCACTTGTATGTAAAAATATATGCTATACAGTTTCAACAGGCCAACTAAAACAGTTGCACCTTACAAAGTTGGAAACTTTTATTAGTTAGTACTTACACTTCAGCGCCAGTAGATTTGCAAAGATCGATTCCAAAGAGATTAGCCCTGATGAACACATCACGGAAGCGTGGGATGATTCTAGATGTAATTAAGTACGCTCCTATGCTAAGAAATATCAGACACCACAAGTCAGTAGTCATAATGACGTTTAAATATCACCGCAGGGGTTTTGAGTCTGTATCAGAGTTGTACGGAACGCTTCCTAGAGCGAAGCGAAATACTAAAGCGTTCCTTATAAAGTGCCCCGACATTAACTTTCGAAAAACTTGAAAGCTACAACAGAACCTAAAATGTTTCCACCATCATTCTGAATCCAACTGCAAATACAAAACAAAAGTTGTACTTTAAATTAGAAACAAAAAGAAAGTATAGTACATGTATGCATGCATATACATTGGCGATGCAACTAGCTAGCTATACTCACCTAAATTGAATCTAGCAGCAAGAACATAGCATCCATGGACCTTTGAGTTACGTCACATGTTTTTTTTATCTGGAAGACGAATGCTGCAGTCCTTTATTATTTATCTTCTTGGCGTAGTAATAAAACTGGAGAAACCAAGGATGAGTTTTGGAAAGGCCTGAAAAAGAAGGATAAAAAGATTTAGCAATGAATGCACAAAGCCCCATTACAAAATGGTATCTTACATCACAAGCCAACGTTTTTACACTTCATGCTATAAACCCACTTTCAAAATTAAAGTACCAAATCAATGCCAGTCAAACGAGCAGCACCACTTTACCAGTTTAAGTTATTAATTATAATCCACAGAGCTGAAAAGAAGCCTATCTACTTGGTTGATAACCTAATTGAACAAACATGTTCAGCCACTGCTACTAAAATGTATCATTTATGATCCTCAGATTCCATCCCACTTATTCTATCAAGATCCTATCTAAAAATGGCTGAAATACGCGACCATAAACGCTGTCCAGGTCCCCTGTCTCATTTTTTATCCTCGCTACCTTGAGGAAAAAGAGCTACTAAGAAAACACCAAGAAAACTGGAGTTTATGAGGGTTTTTGGTTCCCTTCCTAAAATATTTACGAGATTTCAGCAGAGTGAAAGTAACCTACCGAACGGTTAACTGCTGTAGCACTTCTACCACTGGAATTGGTTCACAACAGTCAAGTGCTCTAAATGGTCTTTCCGGACAGCACACGGACCTGCTGTGAAGGAAGTGAGAATGCTGACTATTCACTAAACTTGGACTGGACTGTGACTGGAAGAAGTACTACTACCATTTAGCATTGCATTGCCAACAAAAACCAAACCATCATGATCCATACATTCATTCAAATCGTGGAGAACAGAAAGACTTGCTTTTTTCTGCGTTACCTCCTTTCTCCGGATATTCCTCCGAATACGTGGAATTTATTCGGCGTGCATGGATAACGGCAAATGGGGCATGGGTTCATATACTTATGGTCTATACTACAAGTATAATACAAAATAGCTTTTGCCATATGCACAGTACAAACACAAACACAAAAAATGTTCCAGTTCTCCATCCAACAAAGCTCAAAACTAGTGGCTGGAGGAAACTAGACGCTTGACGCACGCACTAACGATAAGAATTTCGCCTAATGACCTTGTATAACTCACCCTTGTCATATGTACACGACAAAAGCTGGGAATGACGTCAGATGTCACAAGTTCATTATTTAAAATGATGAATCTTCTCCAAACCACTAAAAGTAACAAATGTGACCTTACTTCTGACTTTTACTGAGCTCAACTCCACACCTCCAAGTCTAACCTCCAAGTATCATACCTTCTACAAATGATTATGCCTACTCCTCCTCCACGTGCATAGTCGCTAACTAAAACGGGAAAGTCAGGAAAGTCTGTTGCACGTAGAATCCGATTCAACCAAGTTAACTGCCTTAAGAACCTTGAAGTCCAAGCATAGGCACATTTACAACTAACGAAAGGAAGGTCACCAGATCTAAATTAGGAACTTACTGCACACGTAGAATAACATCCGCATGACGTGTCCTTCCAAACAAAACAATAACAAAAGTTTTACCTTAGTTCCTAAATCTCCTCGTTGAGCTCATGCTCATCTCACGCTTGTCCATATTATTTATCTGCAGTCCGTACCGCATTTCCGATACTAATATTATCCACATTTCTCCAGCCGGTACATTACATTACATCACAATGTCCAAAAACCCATTTTAGACACATACATTCTCACTATATATAAATGCAGATGCATTCAAAATGTTGTGAAGTTTCTTTTGCTATGTATCTCTTCCTATTGACCAACATAAAGCGATACATAAGGATCTCTGTGGGAGTTTTGACTCGTTTTGATGAACGATTGAGATGTTCCCTATCCTATTGTGTTGTTGATGTTGATCCTAAAAGTATCTGCTAGTGTTGTCCAATTTTTGGGAAAGTTATAAAATTTAATCTTTTTAAATATTCCAGTCTTTAACATTTCTGCTGATTGTTTACTGATTGGAAACCGATTTTGTATCGAGTTTGAGTTTTCAAACTCTTTGTTTTTATTGTTTTTTGTTTCGAAGCCTTGTTAATAGATTGTTTCAGCTTTTTATCTGCAGTCTGCTGCAGTGTGTATTTTTTGTATGGTTTGAGCAAGAAATTGGAAAGTGAATAATTGGCAATTGTTGACCATACATTATGGGTTCTTCGAAGAAACACAAGGAAAAGGATCGTGACGACAAGAAGCGGAAGAAGGGAGGCGATTCATCGAAAAAGAGGAGACATAATAGATCTCGAAGTCGCAGTCCATCTCCAACGGATGGAGATTATGAGAATCGGCGAAGTCGGAGTAGGAGCAATTCTCCACCGACCAGGAGCTCCAGGAATAAACGGCAAAAGGAAAAGAGGCGTCACTCTGGCTCCGATGGTAAAGTGAAGCGATGAGTTAGTTGCTCTTGCTAAATGAATGATTAAATTTTGCAGTTTCAAATTTGAATGACATTTTAAGAATTACTATGATTTTAATCATGTTAGAAAAGTTTTTTAATAGTCAATAGTATTCTCAATTATGACTTATCAAACGAGCTTATTCGACTTTTACAACTTATTTTGTAGCGATTTTGCTCAGTATTCTTCACTACAAACAAACTGGCTTTGAATCAACAACGTTGAGTGAAAGACGGCTCCTCTACCGCATTGCATAGTTTGCATTTGCATTGGCATTACTAGATGTGTAAGATAAGATTGCATGAATTATGGTAATTGTTACTGTTATGAATGTCTTTAAAATCGTTACTGACATGCATTGGTTTGACCTATATGTGGTCAACAAGGTCGGCAACGATTTTAAACATTTACCTTCTTATCTATTATTATCAACGAATTTATTGTTAGTGGCAAGGTTTTTACTGATTTTTGTTTGCTAAATTTTTTATAGCTGTTATTGGCAAAATATGAACTCCAAATCTGTGCGAAACGGACGGTTGTTTCAGAACTTGTGAGTTGAGATATCATCCATCCTTCCTCCATGCTTTTGTGTAGTTTATGGATAGTTTTGTATTCACGTTCTATATCACGATGCATAAACTCACAAGCAGCAACTGCATTTAAAAAAATATAAACCTTTAAACAAAATGGTTGTACAGCAATTACAGTTGCTTTTGTAGGTTTATGCGTTGTGATTTTTGAATCTTTACTATTCTTTGTTCTTGTTCCATGTACTAGAACAAAAAAAATTGAATATTAACTAATTCAATGTGTAATATTTTATTACAGATGGAGTGAGTGGTTGGAGATCATTGCTTTATTTGCTGTTTCCGGTGAAAAACTGGCCATAAAAAGCATTCGTTACGCCACGGTCCTTCTCTCATATAGATTTTTAAAATCGTAGCAGAAATAGCGATAATATTTAAGGTGAGTGATACGTCGAAAGGTTCGAGAAGCGAAATTCGTACTTTCGGCGTTAGCTTATAAATTATATGATATTTTTAAAATCTAAGATAAAAGTTTGTACTCATAATCGGTGCGTAGCGAGTAGAGGGGCACGGAACAGCACTGAAAGCTCCATAAAAATTACTATTGCCTGAGCGTCACTCAACGATTGTTAGCCTAATTTGTCATAGTTTGAATGCACGCATTATTCATTCATGCGTAATTCCCATAGGTTTAAAAATGAAATTATAGGTGTCTTAATTTTTTCGGAACCGTTTATTTAACTAAAGGCTTCTGTGTATGTTAATTTAAACAGATTCTGATGTTCCAATTGCTAAAAGCTCCCGTTATGCTGAAACTAGGCCGGAGTCTAGATCCCCCAGTCCTCCTCAAAAGGCTTCCGGTGACAACTCTTCTCTTTCTATTCAAGAAACAAATAAACTACGAGCCAAATTAGGGCTAAAACCGCTTCAAGTAGAATCAGCAGCACCTTCAAAGGCTGCTCCACCTCCGAAAAGTTCAACACGGACAAGATGAAATTGAGGAGGGCGAGCATGTAGATTTTGACGAAGAAGCATTGATGAAAATTAGAGATGAAAGAGAGCAAGAGGCAGAGACTTTCTGGAAAGAAAAACAAGATTTTGTTCATGCACCTGCAGTAAATTTGACCGAAAAACTAAAATCTGAAAAGTTGAGGGAGAAATTAGCTTTGAGACGGGAGAAAAGACGTTTGGAGGAGAAATTAGCTGAAAGTAAAGGATTGGCAGACTCAGATTCTGATGATGACGCATCAGCTTGGGTACGAAAACAAAAGGAGGCAGTTCAACAAAAATTACTTGCAGAGAAAAAGGTATGTTTGCTTTTAAATTTAAACGTCAAACAGAAATAGTACCAAGTTAGTTGTATTATCAATTTACACTCGCTGTATTTTTGTTCCCAGGCGAAAGAGTTGGATGAACTTGACAGTGAATTCGGCGTTGGCGAACTAGTAGATACCGAGTTTGTAAAACAAAAGAACAAGGCGTATACAGATAGAGATCTGAAGGGTTTGAAAGTTCTCCACGGTCAAGATCGCATTGAAGAAGGTAACACTGTCATTTTGACACTGAAAGACAAAGACGTACTGAATGAAGATGATGACGTTTTGGTCAACCCTAATATGATTGATGACGAAAAATTCGAAAAGGTAATATAAAAAAACAACAGTTGATAGATTGTGTGCAAAAAGTTTGACATTTAATGTAATCGTATTATAATTATTACTACTATTTCTAGAACTTGGAAAACCGTAAACTACGTCCCGAATACAATGGATATAATGTGTTTGACGAAATTGAATACGATAGTGATGGAAATCTGAAAGGAAAAGGCGTATTAGGGAAATATGACGAAGAAATTGGAGGTCAACAGTCTAAAGGCTCTTTCGTCATCGGAGAAGATACATCTGAGGAAGCAAGACGTGCAAAGATTAGGGAGAAAATGTTGCGGTCAGATAAAATCTTAGAGTCTGCTGAGTCTACATCTTTAAGAATTGCTTCAGACTTCTTTACTCCAGATGAAATGGTCAAATTTAAGAAACCTGGCAAAAAGAAGGTACGATAATTAAGAAAATAGTAGTGCCAGGGTTGGGGTATTGCATTACACAAACGATGTGTCACTAATCTAAAATGTGATTGTCAACATTTCACAAGGTACGTAAAGTCAGAAAGGTTTTGAAGGCTGATGATCTACTACACATTGATGCAGAAACTCAT
>LJIJ01002516.1:0-26192 GCA_001718145.1 Orchesella cincta
CGCACCTTTAAAAAATCACCAATATTCAGTTTATTTCAGAGGCTCCCATTCAATCGTCTGCACCAGAGGGAAAGCACTGCTTACGATATTCAATCAGATGAGTATGTACCGCAATTGTGGAGGGCTCGTACAATATTATATAAAATAACATTTTTTCGCTTAATGCAACTCACAGAACAACATCCCACTTTTGTTTATATGCAGTCGCAATAATAGCGCTCACAAGAAGGGAATTGCACAACAAAACAGGATTTTGACACACGATGGAATCAGCCTCAGAATACTGGAGTGGACGTGCAAATGTAAGTTAAAATGCGCTACACAGAAGGCTCTTCTTATTTCTCTAGCTTTTATCCATCACCCATCAACTTGGTTGCCAACACGGTGACGAGAAGTGCCTTTTTAGTATGCAAGAGACTGCAACAGGCGGACAGCTTTCGCTTTTCCACAACCACCCATCTTGTCAAGCTCACATGCTTGCTTTCACCCATACACTTAAAGTCACTGCCTCTCACGATGAGTTTTCTTTTATTGTGTGTATAGAATTTTTTTTTCTTTTCCTTTTTTTTCAATTGCAGCTGCTTTTGCATATTTACTGATGTGCTTTTGCTTAAGCTGTACTTAAGATGAATGTCCTACCATTCTGCCCTGCTGGTGTTTGGGAGAAAAGCAGCCAGATGGAGAAAGCGGGTGCTTTGTTGAAAAAATATATTTTTCCGACATTTGCTAAAGTGGAATCTGTTTCTCGCCAGTTTCTTCCTGCCATGAGATGCTAACCTTGTACAAGCTCAAATAAAAACCGAAACATGGAAGAGGAACATATATGGATATAGTAGACATGTAGCGAGTGAATAGATATATATGAAGAAGCTTTCAAGGGATCTTCATTTCTTCTTTGGTCCAAGCTTTTTAGAGCATGAAGGTCGGAAGAGCATACGTACGTATACGTACGAGTAAAAACAAACATCTTTTCATGTCAACTGCTATCTCATATTTGCATTTGCTTCATTCGTTCGTGATTGTTGGGCACATGGTAATTGAGTTTTTATTCGTGAGTTGGGTTGGTTTGGTGTACCCACTTTTTTAAATCAGTTGGTCGGCAGGGACAATGGATAATTGGGTTTGGGAAATTTCCTTTCTGCCTTCGTGATATACTTTTCTTGCTCAGCTGCCTCCATTGATGATGATGGGACTGGGTAGGTCGAGGAGAAAAAAGTGCGATATCCTTCAGTAATACTCGAGACGATCGTCCTCATTCCTTCGCTTCCTCACTCACTAAGCCCGCTGTGAGAGACATGCCGAGATTTTCCACCGAATTTAAGTAGATGGTGATCGTAGTGAATTTTGAGTTTTATTTCACACGGAGGCATATCACGCTTTACCGTAAAGCCTATTCATTTTAGCTGCTGCATATGTGTGGGTTGCACAGAGTCTTGTTACAGTTGAGCATGGGATCATTTATATATGTATGAAGGTTTTTCTGCAAAGATTCTTTCGTAGCAGCCAGAGGCCAATTTGAATACTTGACCTCGGCAGAACGATGAAATTTCACAAGAAGCATATTGAATGTCCTCCAGATTTCAGGCATGAGAGGATATGTCGAGCATATAAATGCTCGAATTTCTCCCTTATCGTATGCATACATTAAAACGTTGAATGAGACGGTTACATTTTTGTTTGAAACATGAGAATTTCCTCCCGTTAGTCTGAGATGGAGTAGGCTGCAAGTAAGTGTGTTTGCTCTCTCTTTGCTTCCGCACTTACTCACGTAATGATGCATAAGTTGATGGCAAAACGTGATGCAAAACAATGATGGAGAAAAACATACATGGTGTAAACATCGCACTCGTAGTTGACACTTGACTTCACTCACTTGCCCTAATTTTCAAAGTGTTTACTATGCTTTCACCAGTGATTGTACTACCATGTTGAAATTTTGAGAGTAAACAATCTTGTCATGATGTGTGCAAAGGTATATATTGCATAAACCACATCATCACTTTTGCAAAGTGGGTGACATTGTGCTGATGAAGCACTTGTGAAATAATGTAGTATAGGTGGGACTTGAATGAGAGGAAAAAGCGACTTTAGTTGCACTGCAACGGTGAGGAGCTTATGGAATTTGATGGCTAACGGAGTCCGTGAAAAATATTTTGCGTCTCGTTTTCCCCCGTTGGAATTTCCTCCAGATTATTATTTCATGTTTCTCATTAATCTGCTACACCATCACCCAGCTTATCAAAAAGAAGAATTACCGTTGCATTTGCATTTTTTACTTTCCAAAATCAGTTAGTATAGCGTACATTACATTGTTCACATTGCCCCGGAAAAGTTAACTTTGGGAAATTATTATGTTAATGTGGGCCATTAAGTGAACTGTCCTGTAGCTCATCAAAACAGTTAGCAATTCCTTTTCTTGTTTCTATTCACAAGTTTTCAAAACTACACTCAAAACTTGTCTCGAGTTCCTGTCGGAGGAGTTTTTTCATGAGCCATATGCTCATGTTCACGGATAATGGATACTTTAAACCTCTCGTTGTTTTATTTGAGTGCTTCCAGCAAGCTTTTGTTCTTTAGCAAGGGAAATTTTCAACTGTGAGTGGGTGCTGCTTTTTAACTTTCTCCACAAAGCACAAAATTTTGACAAGTGTTTTACTTAACACACAATTGTTTTAGGTTACACGGAGGAAGATTCAGTCAAAAAATCGCAGAAACAAATGGTTACCAAATTATGCTCTCACTAGTATTTGTTTACATTTCTCCCCGGGTGTTGTGCGTACTCACTATTTTGCAAACACTTTTTAATTGCTCCAAAAGTTCATTCTGTATGAAAAGTCTAGTCTATATAGGGTTTGGCCTGTCAAACAACGCACTCACGCATTCGCTCATTATATGCACAGCATACATTTTAGATTAGAATTTGTTTAATTTGGCTACAGGATTCATAACATGTGGAGTAGTAGTGAGATTTATACTTGGGTACACAAATGAGTTGGTTATGACCGGATTTCGTGCTGTTTCCTTTTGTGACAACAAACGATCAAAGGTCACCTTTTACACATGTATGTATATATCATTGACAAAAACGTAATCAAATCACGATGCCATCGCATTGCTTTCACAGTCTACTAAAAGCTACATAAAGGTATGCAAAACTATTGGGTCTACTCCATACTCCTTCCTTTGTATTATTATTATGTACATAATATATAGTTTTTTCTAGTGTTAATCTACTGAGAAAGGTATACATTTATTTCACGCGAATTCTCACATGGTGAGTGGCGACTGGGATTCCCTCGTGGCTGAAGTTCGCGATCATCAGTATTATGTGGTAAGTGGGATTTCCCGTTTTGTAAAGTTTTTTAGTACATATATACACTCAGGAAAACATTAAAATTCTTATAAATTTCTTTACTCTTACAAACGATAGTTGAAAACACTTTTATACCTTACTCTACCTTGACGATCTTGGTAGTGGGGGTGGGAGTAACTGATGTTGTCCTACGAGGTAAAGCAGGGGTGACGGTAATTGTAAAAGAAGAAAGGGTAGTACGAGGAATAGTATATTCACAGAGTGGAGAAGTTGGACAGATGCCTTAAGTGTATGACTGGACGAGCGAAGTGATGTATCTGAAACACTCGGGACTTGCTATGACCTAAAAAGGAATTTTATAAAAAAGAAGGTTAATATGACCATCATCATGATTTAATGAGGGTAACTTTCAACTTAAATATTTTTATAGAAAAGGGCAGCAGTTCTCGTTTGCAATAATACATTAGTTTTGTGTATTGTTAGTAAATGGGGGCAAGTCGTTTGCAATAAACTATAAATATAACTAACCCAAATCTCTGAATATGAAAAGTCCAACTATAAAGTTCAAAATTGGAAAAATTCAGTCAATGAATTTTTCTATTAGATTTGATTCTGGTTTGGTTTGAATAATATTATTAGGCCCTATTTACAAGCTATACGAGTGTATTGCGACATAGTCATGTAATGGTATGGTATGCACGTTTGCACGGTTTATAGATCAGAGATGTATATAAGTCATGTACTACATTCTGTAAGTCCATTTGGCAAAGTTGAAATGGAATGAACCATTGTATGAAAAAAGTACTAAGACTCTCATTGCAGTTACACTAGTTTATGCATAGGTAAGCAGAAAAGTTTTCTAATCAATAAACATAAATAAAATAGATTAGTTTTTCTTCAAAACCTGTTTACGCTAACCATCAAGAGCTCAAGGACTGTTGGACTCATGGAGAAATGGAACAGGGTGAGTGAAAGAAGAAGAAAACTACACACGAAAATCGAGACTATCATCAAAGTTGATAACGGTATGGAAAAGCAAAAAAAATATATGATTCTTTTGGGCTCGTTTTTGAAAGTGAAAAGGGGAGAAAAGTCAACATAAACTTTGGGCTGAAGTTTTAGGTTATCTACACCTTATGTTTATGTATGAGAATGAGAAATGCCAAGTGAAAAGTGTTGCCACTACCATAATGTGTGTGCTTTGCTGTGTAGTTAGAAAAAGTATACTTGTCCTATACTTGGTTCGGTTAGTTTAAAATAGTTGAGGAAAAGTTGAAAGTTCCAGATTAAAAGTGAGTATAGGTAATGGGATATATTATATAATCAAGAGATGTGAAACAAGTCGTATTTTTGCCAACCTGATGTGTTCAGTCCCACTTGATTCCCTGATGATGATGACGACGACGACGATGAGGAGTCTTTTGACCCTAAGACGGAGGCTGAGCGAGGTTTTTCTTCCTCAATCTGCATCTCAGAAGCCCGTTTGTATATTGAGTATACACTGGCTATACACTTGAGTTTGAGTCTTCCACCTCGAAAACTGTTTGCATCTGTGTCCATCTCCAAGCTGGACTTTACCCAGTTTCCTCTCGTGCCATCTTCAAATACTGGAAATTCATTGACATACTGCTCTTTAACCTGCAATAGAAAAAATATGGCACATTAGCATTTTTTACTAGTATTCATAATATATACTTCATATCGGCTATAAAATACATGCCTCAATAGAAGTAATGTTATGAACATAAGTGACACTAGTTTATGTATATTAGAGAGCTCATTCCTTGGATTGCTGACGTACTTTGCAGATTTGAAGACCTAAAATTTTCTCATTTCGTTCCCTCCTATTATACATACACTTACGTAAGTTCTACAGCGCACAATCTGTCTACCAGTTACCATATAACTATAGGATTCAGTAGTTATGTTCTGTTGGCAGAATGAATTGTTGTAATTTTCTCCAAGAGTGGAATATTTATAATCATCCTTTTCAATAAAACAGCTGGAAGACTTCCACCGAAAATTCATTACCTGCTGTCAAAAGAAATTTTCAGCATCCCTGATGCATCTAATGAAATCGGAATCTAAGCGTCTGTCACATTTCAAACTATTAATTTAACACATCACTTGCTACAAAATCGGGCATTGCAGCACATTTATATGTATCATGAGGTATTCTAGATACCTATATTCGTTGTTTGCACTATAGCTAACTCATATAGAAAGGGCAATAAAGGAAGGATTCATATGGCATGACATTCCTCGAATCTAGGTATTCATCAAGAAGACGTAAATAAGGAGAAAATATCTTACTGACATAAAACACCGTGTGTGTTCCCATCCTATATTTATTCCATGAAGCTTGAAAATTAAGATGTGTTTTGGCTTTCATGTAGACATGCTGTAGTATAACAGTGGTTAGATAGGCAACATTTCCGTAGTTGTGTAACGTAAAATTGAGTCATTTCAGAGCATATTTATTGAGTGTCTGACAAGACGACACACTTGTGTGCTACTCTGCTTGGCAAACTAGTTTTAATAGAGGATGAGAGAGAGGAAATAGCACCAGGTATAACAAGTATTGTGATTCGCCTTTCAGTCTTTTGCGTACTCTCATTTCATCTTCATCAACATCATCATCATCTTCATCCGTGTGGATGAAATGTGTGCCAAGTGTGAGACAGGAAAAAATAGAGAGACGAACATCGAGTAGCTCCTTCATCATCATCATCGTCTCCCACTCCCTTCTGACTAGAAACTCTATGATACTTCAGTAGTCATGAGAAACATAAATTGGAGAAGCAATCAACTGCCTCTAGTGATAAGTCGGCAGAAACGAGGTGGAAATATCTCTATATCGATCATCATCACTAGTCGACGAGGGTGGCCATGCATGGCTTTCTCTAGTGTAGGATTGAAACCCGGTGTGCGTCGTGAAGAGTACTATTAGTCCAGCATTATATCTACAGCATAGTCTGTACACAGACCTATTACTGTTGCATGCTACTCCTTCGTTAAGCTGATATAATGCTCTAGAGTACTTCAAAAAAGGTAGCAAGGAATATCCAATGAATACTTCAGAGGGAGTGATGAACAATCTAGCAACATAATGATGCACCTTCGATTTGCATAAGAGTGCACTCGAAAAGAGTCGCTCGTTATCCTCGAGTAAAAGCCTCATATACACTCGTCTGCTCTCAGTCTCGCCCATTTCAACTTGAGAGTAGTGCAGTGCGTCTCTCCACAAAGTGATGTAGTTCACAAGCTCACTCGAGGAGAATTGCGTGTCACTTCTCTCAACTTGTCCTTTAGCCTTTCCCTCATCTGCTACCAAAGTTGTGGCTGAACGAAAAGCGCGAATCGTAGTGACTCGACTGCTCCTAGTGCAATATAGTCGAGAGGACATATTGTCAGTTGCTATACGAGTTAATTAGTAAGTGAGTGTGCACTGTGTATAAGTGAGAATACCGATAATGCAGTTAGATGTTTAATATGGAAGTCGTCCCTTGTCAACGGAGCATAAACTTATGCTTAGTTCAGAACATCGCCCAGTCGAATTATTAAAAGGATACTAGAGGAGAAGAAACGAAGAGGGAAAAAATCTCGCTCAATTTTAGACTGAGAGCAAGTTTTCAGTATCTAGAGATGGCCTCTCGCTTTACGAGCATATTTTCATAAAGTTTCGAGATATTGTTCCAATGGAGCAGGAGAGAACACTTGCCTGTTTCGAGCGGTAATTAAAAGTTATCCAACTTTATCAAATCTACCAGATTGCGCCATACTACACACCACCGATATTGCTGAGTGCGTCATCAGCGTACCGCTTCCCAGTAATTAAATTGCCAAATACACATTCTCTATAACACAGATCCACAGTTTATGCGTTTTCTCCCTATCCTTTTCTCTCTCTTGCATGTAACGCGCATTGCACATGTTTTATCATAGGGGGATCGAGATTTCTAGCGATTATCCACTGTGTTTAACATTCAGTGAAGATACAAAGCTCATGTCTGAGTGAAGTCATAAAAGAGAAAGAGATGGTGGATGCAGATACTACTCTCTCTAATTTCTGAATCGTAACTACGTCTTGCGCGTTAATATGTCACTCTTACACTGATAGTATACACGCTTTTATATCTATATATGGAGCGCACAAGGACAATCTAAACTATACTGTGGCTTCTCAATTCTGTGTATCCGTAACTCCTCCTTACACATAATGAATTATTCCCTTCATTTGGTCACTCTAAAGTGTTACACCTCTCCTTTTACGTTTAGACTTGTACTGTACGTATAACGTCAACACATCGTACTTGTCAATGATACGTGTATGTGGAACGATGATTTAATGTGAATAGATACTGTGAGAACATGGTAGGAGCGACCAAAGTGTAATGGAGAATCCGTTCACTCTTCTCTTTGTGCGCAGGAGAAAGTTGATTCGCCGATTAGAATAAGTACAAGTGGCTATACTCAGCGAGAAGCCTTGTTATACGAGTTCAAGAGAGCTTTTCCCTGACCAGTAGCAATATAGATCCCACATATATAGAAACGGATGATATGAATTGGCGGTGAGAACCATATGGTTGCCCCAATTTATAACAAAAGCACAGGCATTATCTTCTGCGTAAAGCGACATAAGCAAAAACTTACGTGAACACATCTCACAATCCAATCTAAAAATATATCCAGGACTATTCAGTTACTGGTGAAAAAGAAAATGTGTGATCAAATTTACGCAGTTCCAATTGGAAACGATTCGGTTACTTATAGATGATATATATGTACTTATAGACATTACAAACTGGTTTATGTCATTATAATGATCCTGCCACTATGTGTAAGCTTATTGTCTTTTCCTTACGGAGTGATAAAGCAAAGCTGCTATATATATATATATATACTTACGTATTCAAACAAATGTTTAAAGCTAAATGTAATTGATAAATGGAGCTAGGTTCCAAGTCAATATTCAAGTTAGTTATGATTTGAATGCACTTGTGGAATAATAAAATGAAATTGTTTGCAACTTTCATCGTATCAACCACTGAAAAACTTGCAGAGTTGCATATATGTATTGGGCTATTTTACTTACATGAAACAATATGAATAATCCCTTCGGATCTAAATATTTCACATATCACTCATACGACACTTTTTTATATATAAAAAGTTATAAATCATTATTAGTTCATGATGAAAATTGCAAACGAAATAAATAACGGCAGCAGATGATAAACCGTACATATTGCTGCACACTGTAATCCCCGAGAAGCGAATGTACAGTTGTTCGAATCATAGATTTAGGACTTAGGACACTGCTTTAAGAATAGAACATTGATCTTGAGCACTCAGCTGCACAGACTGTTCTCGTTTTTAAAAATAATTTTTTAATAAATTTTTCTTACTTTAGACGACTGCTGATTACACAAATATTTTGGCGAATCTCAATTTCGCAACAAACTAATTTGTAGCATTGTTAGTATGGAAAGATATATATGTTTTTGCATACTTCTTTCTGTTTACTTAGAATCATACCATGACATGGCTTTCAATTAAAGTCATACACCAATGACGAATTTGGTTCTCTAGTAGTCATTTTATTTGAACTCGTCGATGTGTGATCGTTATTTTATGTGAGTTCGTCGATGTGTGATTAGCCACGGTGTCTCACAAAACCCATTGATGCTCACAAAAAACTAAATTCAAGCAGGCGACTCACGCACTCAGCGACTCTGTTGTGTGAAAGTGAAAAGATGACGGGGAAAATTGGAGCACTTGTGTGCTTCGCTCGAGATTACTTGTGACTCTCCAAGAGGCTATATTTGTGATATGCGTAAGCAGTGGAAAGCAGGAGTCATTTTTGGAGAGCATATGCTTGAAAAATATGTATATCTGCTGCTCTAAAGGACACACATGCAATACAAATGGAAACGTGATAGTCATCTAATACAACTGAGAACACGGAACCTCATTTCGTGAAAGCTCCATCCTCCCTCCTTTCTTTTCAGCTTGTTTAAATACACGGGGAAGTGGCACAACACTCCATGGATGCAATACAAACGTATTATGTAGTTATTGTGAAAGCGAGTCAGGCAAACTACTGGTGCTTGTAACAGCTTCATCATTTTCTTTCACAAAATTTCACCATATCATTAAAAACGAGAGACTTCACCTTGTTATTACGTGTTTGCAAACTCTCCATTTCGCAACTCCCTTGAGAAAGTGGAGTGAGAGAGAGGTCCCTAACAAGCTCAAGTGAGCTACTGACTATCGAGATGCGGTGAACATTCTTGAATGCAGTTATATACACTCAACGATACAATGTAAATATGTATGTATATGAATATTTGGAGATATAAGCTCTATAAACTATAGACTAAATAAGATTTCTATAAAGTTTTATAAAAAGCTCATGTTATTACAGAAGAGCACATAAAATTATGTGGGTGGTGAGAAAAAGGTCACTGGAAGTGGCAACGGGTGCCTAAAATCTCTGGGGGACGCGTTTACGAAACTTTATTATAATGTGACCTGCAATAATTGCATCCCTGCTACACAAACTATATCCGAAACTACTTCTTTCATAATAATTTGACAATACCCTGATACCTCAAACTTTTTCAATTGTGGTTTCTTCCATTTAACAATACTTCTAGTTTCCAAAATACATGTTGCTAACAAGAAAGATACAATGCAAGGAAATACAAACTCACCTAAAACTAGATACATAAAGGTTCTATTAGAACTGGAAATTTGAAGGAAACTTTCGTTTATTAAAAAAATCTGTACTTCAAAATCGATCGACAGCAGGTCGATGATTTTATTACTTTGCAATTTGTTCACAACATGTACGTTTAAATTACAACGTTCTTTGAAAGGAGCAAGTATACAGTGAAATTTTCTCACTACTAAGAAATGAATCGTTGATACTATCATAAAATAAAGGTTGTATAACAACCAAAGGTTAGTGCAGGTCAAAATCAGTTCATGCATCTGTTTGGCTAAGCGTATTTACCTGCCAGAGGCTCTCAATTTTATGAAAACTGTTATACTATTTTTCAGTTGAGTTTGATAAAGTCTGTCACTCACGTCATAGACAATACGAGGAAATACAAGCCACCAAACAACTTTGGCAAACAAAACTTCAATATCAAACGGCAAAAAAATATAATTTCAGCGAATTCCCAAAATTCTCATGCTTCAAACAAAAAGATGAAGGGAAATTGTAAGCTTTTTGTAATAATTTCCCAATGCAAGTAGTAGTAGGTTATTGACCATCTTATAATTTTTGCACTATGCGCATACAAATAAGTTTTCGTATGTATCTCTCTTCAACACAGCATTTGTTTGTTGTACACCATCCACTAATACACGTATAATTTGTCCTAAAGCACAAAGCTCACCGAGATATCTGGAGAATTTCTTCTTTTTGTTTACTCAAGCCAAGCCTTTAAGGTTCTTGGTCGTAAACATTACAAAGTACATTTCATTTTTTGCTCCTTTTCCTCTCCCAAATATACTCGTCAGAGAGACGCTCTCCAATATATGAGATTTGTTACATTTTGCTCCTTGTACTTTTTAAAGCTTGTGTACTCAGCAAATGCCAGGGAAATATATGGGAACTTGGAGTGCTTACTCAAAGTGGCCTTGATACTTTTTCTCATTGCTTTTGGGCGTACAGAATACACGAGGACATTGGGATGGAAAATAGGAGCAAAAGAAAGTTACATTATGTAGTAGAGAAGAGCAAGCACTACGTTAGTAGAACAGTTTTTGGAGAAAGATGCATTGCCCCATATACAATCCTTGAAAAGCTCAGCAAACATTATTAGAACTCGGAGAAAAGAAGTCAGAATATAAGTACAGCCTACACACACACACTTTCTCGTCTTAACTTCATAACTTGGAACTTATTAGGCCGAAATGTAAAGAAAAGTAGGGGAACAAAGTTGAGAACAGAGAGAATACATTGATACATGGAGGAATTGGTTTGAAAAAAGGAAGAAAGTTTTTGTGCAGAGTTCATTTTGTCATTTTTACCGTGTAGCTCAAAAAGCCTGGATCGTGTTGAAACATAGGTTGTAGGCTCACATAATTGTCAATGCCAAAACTATCCTATTTTTTTGCTAAGTTAAAAGTTAAAAAAGTGTCCCACTTTCTCATTGTAAGTTTGAGTCTTCTCTCCCACACTTTTTAGCTCGAGCAACGACGAACATTTTGAAAGCATCCCATCATCAGCACCACTAGAATTAAGAGTGACTTACAAGAACGCTCCATTCAAAAAGTATGTCTTAATTAGACTTGTTCCTTCTCAACCAAAACTATGGATGCATCTGGAAACACACACACGGCAGACTAATTCATTCCATGGTATTTGGTTCCCATTCTATATCTCTTGAGAAAATAAAAATTCCATGCATAATATGAATGCACACACGTTCGCCCATATGTACATCTGCTTTTCTCACATAAACAAAAAAGTTGGAAAACAAAACATGACAATAGCCCATGGGAATTCCCATACATTTGATTTGATATATGAAAATAATCTTAAGTTGTGTGTCTTTCTGTGTATTACCATTACCACACACTTTTTTCATTCCTTTCAGCTCCTAAGACTGTACTGCACTGCTGAGTATTGTTTAAGTCCCTCGCAGTATTGTTTTGACTTGGTTGGTGAAAGAATATTTTAGACAAAGCCAAACCAGACTCGACTCGACATTCTATGAATTCTTTGAACAATTGTCAGGGAGAACAGAACATTTTTGATATTTGACTACAACACGCCATGCATAATGGGCCAGACCGTTGAATACATATAACATGAGCATCTTTTGTATCTATGTATGTGTATCAAGTGGGAAATTCACACACAAAAATAGCTGTACGGCATGTGTGATTCTCTCAACAAATAGAGAAATTTTCTTTGAAGCATGATGAAAGCACATACATACAGGCAGACCAATATGCATTCGTACTACGTACTTGGGTATTATATTGATATTCGCTGGTTTAGCCTAAAGGATCTTTGAGTAACATATTGATAAAAAGGTATGTAACCAACACACAACACAGGGGTAAAAAAAATATGCACTCAATTTGAATGGAAATGTGAGAGGGTAAGTTGGTAAAAACCGGTAGGATCTTTTTGCTACACAAATAACGATATTTCAGAATACTTTCACTTCCCTTTGTATTTTCTCATATATTTTTTTGAATGCGAATACAGTACAACAGACAAAGCATTACATCCGTCCATTTCACCAAGCAATAAGTGGAAACTTATTTGAGATAGAAAATGATATATTTCATGAATATTTGTCGTCGTCGGTATCGTACGTACGCTTCTATATACTTACAACAAGTTACAACTACAACAACCATAATGGTAACGGTATGTAGGTAGGTAGTAACAACTCAAAGTTCGTTTTAGTCCCTATACAGCATACATACAAGAAATACATCATCCCTACTTTCTCTGGAATTGAAATTTTTACTTTTGTGGCCTGGGAATTTCATACCCCATACAAAAATAATGTAACATTAACAGTTCCTTGATAGAAAGCAAAATGTCTTCACAAAATATGAATTTACCATTGTACCTATATGTACACATTTCTATATGTTATTGGCTATTTTATATGAAACATTTCAGTTGCACGTTCGTACGTACGTACGTACCTCTCTCGACTTAAGTATTTGATGTCATAGTCATGTCAAATTCCCTAAAGTCATGGGTCTGATTTTTTATTTACAGAAGTAGGGAGAATCACGAAATGTTAAGGATATACTTTTGCGCAAACTTTCCATACCTATTTACTCTTGTTAGAAAAGATATGTGTGAATGAGAAGTTGTGTGTGAGAGCATTACAGTAACTAGATATCATCCTTTTTCGCTTTCTCCTTTTCCCTAGCAGCGTCTTTTAGGGACTAACAATAAGTGTATAGAAGCTCCATACTTACATGCTGCATCAAAATGTTTTTCCGACTATATGTACTTGCACGTACGAAGCTATTCCACGTGTGCATGTGCTATTGCTATTGCCATTGAATGTCAGTGTTTTGTAAGTAAACTTTTTTGTCAACAATTCAACGACTAAAAAATTCTTAGAAGAGAGGAAGAATGCAGAATTTAAAATAAAACGGAGCAAAATATTAAAAGGAAGAAATTGAAAAAAGTAAGGTTTGTCAACCCATCTCTTAAATATGTTCCCTTCTTTACATGTGGCATGTACAAACTCTCGCTCCCACACACGCCAAACCAAGCCAAAGCGAAACCAAGAGGACACGGAAGGAATGAGTAGAACGCACAATATACATAAACCCAAACAGGATTTTCCCGGAGGTCCTTCTGCAACTTTTCCAATTCAAGTGGTCACTCAGGCGAAATGAGCTAAGGAAAGAAAAGAAGCAAAAAGGGAATAAGGAAGAATAAAAAAGAAGGAGAACGAAGGGGAATGAATAAGATTCAAGAATTTCCCTTTCTTACGGCCAACACACGAAGCGCTCAAAGGAATTCATATTACGTAAGTGCATGTCCATAAAGTACAAAATGGTCTTGAAAGCTCGTATTTGTCCAACTAAGACCTGAAAATATTTCATCACGGCCATCATCATGATTATCATGATTTTTCTTGCTAGAATTGCCGCGAATAACGGAAAAGTATATCCACACAAAAGTACCTACACGCGCGAATATAGTAGATGGAGCATAAGCAAGAAAAGAAAGGGAAAGTAACCGGGCATAAATGTGTAAAATAAAGAAGGAAAGAAAAGAAAGGAACTATGTAAAGGCAAAGTTGCAAAAAACGAGATCAGTTTTTTTTACTTATTTCGCTTGGAAAATCGTTCCGAGTGAAACACACATATAAATGTTATCATTATTATTATAACATTGAATGAAAGGAAGAATGAGCAAGTTCACGTTCTTTAGATGTGCGTATTATCATCATGACGGTTTGTTTTTTCCCTCCCGAGTTTCATTGTTCAACTCTTTAGAAAAGGAAGACCACTGGTGCATGCTCTCCCTCGCCTCACATACATTTTTATACTCCACTGTCCCGAAGAGAAGTTGGAGAAGGAACTGAACCAGATAGCATAACATATATATTATGATCTTTTTGAAAGAATATGCAACATCCACTTTTTCAAAAACCATATAACATGCACACCACTACCACCGCGTAGTATGCATTCAATGGTGACACGGTTACCGGCTACAAAGCTCAAGATGTGGAGCTCAAGAACATTAAATGTAGTATTAACTATAACTCGGGAAAAATGTATCTATGCATGCATAATGTGTTACTTTCTCAACGGCAGACATGCTCGCAGATTTATAAGAAAAGATTGTAAAGTTTTCATCCAATTTCCCTTCCATTTTTCAACCAAGACTTTTTTTTATATAGGGCACCCCAGTAACTGGGAGCAATATATCTTTCTTTTTAACAGAAAATGGAAAAAAGTCAACTTCAGTACATACAACGAATTTTGGAAATGTGGCGAAGCCTCAGAGAGCATTGCATAACGGCACGTACCTACAAATCATCACATTGCATATTATTTGGCATTATATAGGTACCTCTACCCTTATGCCTTCACTGGAGAATTAGCCTGAGCATGAAGTACGGGATAGCGAATAAAATCAAGAGCAAACGAAAGTAAGAAAGTTGAGAAGGTTCCTTCAACAAACACGAGTCGCAAGCAAAAACGACAGAATGAGTAAAAAAAACTACGCCACTACCGGTGAAAAATGCATCTGGTGAAAAAGAGAAAGCAGAAGTGCACGAGTGACTGAGCGTCTTAAAAGCGCACTAAAAATCACGCGAATTTTTCAAAACTAAATCTTCATATTTTTCCTCTACAACACTATTTTTGAGTCAAGCTTACATACTAAGAAAACATTGTGCGGAATAGTGAAGTGTAAGTAATGTTGTTCACAGTTTTGTTTCTCACACTTCACAGCTCATATTATTCATATTAGCCGTCTGGCATCAAATTTCCACCCCGTTTTTTACAGCTTCTTTCATTTGCAATGAAAAAAAATATGCTGTTGTTCTACTGCCCATTAGAAAATTGAGATAGAAACTCCTTTCAAATCGAGTTAAAAAAGGAACTTAAATAACAAAGAATATACCTCACCAACTACATGCCAACTTGTTAGAACTTGCAACTAGACAAGTGAAATTACACTTTTGCATATACTACTTAATAACACACCATACTAACCTGAACAGGCAAAGTAAACGAAAAAAAGTATATATTAAAGTACATTACCCACTTGAACCCAGTATTTAAGGAGAAAGATGGTAATAAGAACAAAAGTGCATAAATCCAGTAATAACTAAACACACAGAATCCTTTTATGCATGAACATTATATACACTTGGTTGTGTTGTAATATCTAAATGTAAGTATTCACCATCCATGATATTTTACTGTGAATACCTAGATTTAACCTTCCTTATATTCTTTTCTTTAGAGAGAAAAGTGTGGAATATGGATGCATGTCCTATGTGGGACGCTGTTGATGTGGATTCCATTCTTCCTTATGAAGCCCATATTTCACTCAAAAATAGTAATTAGTCTAAGCCTCTTCCTTTGGCCCCTCCTTCCTTCCACTTGTATGTAGGCTACTTATAGAGCTGCATAGACATTTTCCTTTATGTGTAATGTGCACATTGCAAACAAACAGAACGGGCAAAACTAGTCACTCTTTCACTTCTTTCTCCATTCCCATGTTTCACGCATTCATTCAAAATGCTTGCGAAAGAAAGCCTAATAACTTATGGTGCGCTTAACTGAGTTCATATGCCACATTGAAATAATATGATTTTTACTCCAAAAAGTCTTGCGCTCTGTCTCAAGCACTTTCTCCGTCTCCACTTCACCACGTTATGAGTTTAAGCTGATAGCAGCTGAAGAAGAGAGAGAGGAAACGAAGCTTTATTACACTTCTTCTAACATTTATTCATATTACAATCTTATTTTCACTATTTCCCTTGCTTAATACTCACATCCCTCTTTTTTCAACTGCTGATTTTCCCCATTCTTCACCGTTGATTATGACTGTTTTCTCTATATTTCAAATTAATGAATCTACTGAAGCGCATTAGAGAATTTCATTTACTACACGTCAGACAAAAACTTGTTCTCTGCTGTCTCTCACTCGCTACCATTCATATGCATGGACGTATAAAATGTGGTAATGAGGAAAAACGGCGAGAAGGACATTTTTTTGCTGTTGTTGTATTAGATAATCTAGACCCGGTTCTCATTCGTCCTAATAATGAGTGAGAAAAGCTTTTTAATGTTGCTTCAAAATATTCATTCCTTTTGCACACGGTGTCTAACGACAGCTAATTGCATTCAATATTACACCACTGTACCGTAATAACGACCATTCAGTCCTTGGAATTTCAATGCGATAAGGATAAAGATGAGCACAAAAGTGGAGACTCATTGAGAGTCATGATGACGATGACTATAGAGTGAAACGTTCACTATCACATCACCACACACCACACTACCTTTTTATCCAGGTTTTTAATTTACATATATGACGCAACCCAGCAGTTGGACCACCTACTACATGAATGCATGCCTAATGTGTATTAATTTCAATATAACAAGAGAAAGTGTTGAGTCTACAATGAAGTCATATGAATAATAACATATACAGTACCAAACCCAAGGACAAAAGCGTATAGTGTCTTCAAAAGCCCCATTATTTTTTTACGGATTGCGTTGCCTGTAGTAGTCATGTATTCCCCATTCCATTCTTTTGTATAGGAATTTGATATTAAAATATGCATGCATGTAATCAAGCCCATATTCATAACCTGCCGTGTATCTTGTACCTATTTGGATTCAGGATGTATGTATGTATGTAGGTACTCTCTGTGCGAGAGGGAATCACATTGCACATGAATGAATTTCATCAGGAGGAACGAACGTTATGTCGTTTACTCCTCTGTTTGAAAAGTGTTTTTTCTTCTCTCCAGCAATACGTACGTGCAGGCTCGTTCTCTCCCTTTTGGTTTAATATTATGCATTCCATAATTTTTGCATGCAGGACCAAAAGCAGAACGGCAATAGTCATCTCAATTTTGATTGTAATACAAGATTCGCAAATGGGGCCCGTTATATTTTTTTTACGTTTGCAAATGGGTTTGGAAATGTGGAAATAAATAACTACGAGACGATATCATTCCGCTTTCTTTTCTTTCAAACATTTCGAGGTTGGCTTACTCTCTCTCTATCTCTCCTCTCCAGCTCCTCTGCTCTTGTTTTAAAGAAAACAGGGAAGGATGAAGAAAGTAGAGTACGAACAAGTTTTTTTAGCTCCATGCAAAAGCCAGGCTAATAGTAGAAACGGGAGATGAGAACAATAAGAGACGTAGGGTTTTTCCACAGAGCCAAGAACAACGACATTGCAGTTTGTTGGTGCTAGTTTAGGAATTGTGAAATGTTGAAATAGCAGCGTTGGGAAATGGAAATGTTGCTCCTCTCATTTTTAAAGGATGAAGGAATGTGTGATGAGACGATTTGTAGTACATACACTAATGTGGAAAGAATTGTGCCGCTGGTGTAATGCAAAAAGGTTGCCTATCTCCAGCAGGGGAGTTAAAACCTACAGTTTTGGTGTGTGTGTGTGAGAGAGTTGCTCCTTCTTGACTACCATTGTCATAATATACATTGGTGGAAAGTGCTTCCCTGTTACAATTTCCTAGTTATCTTATTTCCCATTCTCGTTTTCTATTCTTACTTTTGGTCATTGTATTGCTTGATGCAGGGGGAAAACCGTCAGCTCCACTCCCATATAAGTGATAGTGACTCTCTCTCTCTCCATTCTACAGTGTTGGGAATAATAATAATAGCAATAATAATAATCACTTGAGGCAGGCAACTGTAGACTTTTTTGTTCTATCAGCGCATTTACCAACTATTATCCATACATGAAATATACCATAATAAGAAAGAACCATTGAAAGAAATGTACATCATGATATCTTAAAATGTCGGCCTTGTTTTTACACGTACGTACGTGTGGCCGCTTTCTCGTTTGTATGCAGATTATAATGAAAATGTAATAATACAAATTCACATTTCCGTTTTTCACTGTATCTCACTTTCTGACATTATCTCAAGTTTTCACTTTAAGAACTCTCATGTGCTTTCTCCTAGCCGCGGTTCTACTGCACCAAATGTCTTTTCTTTTTCTTTGATGCATCTAACTAACTACCGACCAAAATGCAAAATAACTACCGCGATAACCCAATACTCACGCACTACAGCGTTTTCTCATACATTGTCTTGTGATTGAGAAAGGGTAGAAGTGAAGCCACAAACTACTTATTTTATAAAGCAAAAAATAAGATACTAATCTAGTAATTTTTTCTCTTGTGAAGGTAGCCAAATGCTCGAAATTAAAAGTGAATAACAAAGGAAGGAAATAGGACTGAGAGAAAAGTAAAAAATTAGGGAAAGTTATCTGGGAACTGAGCAGGTGCCTCAGTTTTCCCCGTCTCCTTCTCGAGCCTATTACACAGTGCATTATAATAAATCTTCGATTCTCGTCTGTGTGTAGTGTGGTGTGAGGAGCAAGTCTATAGGGAGACATAATATGTATGAGTGCGTAGTCCACATTATGTTGGTAAACGCGACTTTCTCACGCACAAACAATACAGAAAGCTCGTATAAATATAATTAGTTTAATACTTAACCACTCTTTTACAGATTAATCCCAGTGACAGTCAGGAAGAGTAGAGTGGAGGAGGGCAATGGAGTCGTACACATGGATGGAGTGAACAAATTTGAACTGATACACTAAACTTTTTGCTTTTTACCGAACAAAAGAAACTTTCTAGGGAAAGTTTGGGCAACCATATGTACAAAGCCCCAGTGGAGAAACGGTTCAAATTAGCGCATCAAAATTAACATTAAACTTCCATTTACGGCTTAATTCTCACTGGAATTTTAATGCAGCTTGAGGGTTTTTATGTGGGAAGTATTTAATGAAAGTTCCATGAGAAAAATTCCAACGCTTTCTGTACAATGTCTGATTTCTCACAATACACACAAAGGAGTACCAACAACAGGAGCAGGGATATAATGTATCTATTTCAAAACTGCTTTTGTAGCCAATTTCCCAACCTAAAATTATTCCCTGTACATTCATTCATGTATGAAGTTACAAAACTATGTTTCAAACAGAATTTTGCTATACTACTGTTGCCTTTCGCCATTGTGGGCATTTTTATTCGTTGCTGCATTCCACACAAATAATATGCATTCAGCATCCCTTGTATACAGCTTAACCCACATAAAGCATCAGCATTATGAATTTGTTCATTAAGTAGCAAGTGAAAGTCATCATGATGGTTTCACATACACATCGATCCTTTTCTTAGTCAAGTAACGGAGCCAAAGCACACCCAAAACTGTTGTCATTCTACACGCTGTACGCTTCCCAACTCTTAAATCAGAAGCCATTGTTGCAACCATTAGTAATAAAACTGATGCAATATAAGGATGCGGTCGGTGGAGATGAGATACGAGAATAGCAAACCTACATAATAAAATTATGATAGGGTTTCCTCCATACATATGAGGCTTCAACCTACACAGCCTCCACAAAACTACAGCATAATTTGTCATGCATGTATGTTTGTCCTACTTGAATTTCTCTTGAGCTGGGGTTGAGTTTTAGCTCGTGATATTCCAACTGGATGTAGGACTTGACCTGTTCTTTTTACTGCGACAGTTGCTCGAAATTATGAGACAACTTGTGAAATATGGCAATGTTCTAAGCGAAGGGCAACAAGGAATAATGTATGTTGCATAATAGGCAGTTAAAGAAATACCCTACGTCATCATCATCGTTATTATTATTATTATCATTATGATTATCATCATCTTTTCTCTTTTCTGTGGATAAAACTTACCTTTTAGCCCAAATGCATTTTGTTACATGAGACGCGCCACAGAGAGGGAATGGCTAAAATGTATGGGAAACAACTATTATGTATGCTTTATGGAGTTGAGGAAGTTATCATTGTAATAGGTTGCCACAGATCAATGATATATGTTTGATGACCTTAATAAAGGTCACAGCATGAAAATCCTCCGCCCGCTTTCTCTGTTTCTTTCACAAATCCCAATTTGTTTCCTTCATACACGCGCTTAACCCATGTCGTTCGCTCAGATATAGAACTACACATTATCCATTTCTTCTCTCCCCTTCTTCTTCCAAAAAGCTCTCTCTTTTCTTGATTCTAACAAAATATCAAGGATTGCGTAACGCAAAACCAGTTGGTTTTGTAGAAGAGCAATGTGAGTAGGTAAGACCAAGACCGTTAGCCTGTTTATCATAATATACACATCTAATCTTTTTGGATTATCTACCACAAAATATTATATAGAGCTATATTGGCTTTTTCAATATCCTCACAATATGCTTATCAACCCAATAATATATTATTCTCTTGGAGAGGGAGGAACGAAAGATGATATGAGCATCATTTCATTTCTATCTTGACTTATTCTTTCACACAGAGAAAAGGAGAATGAATGAATGCCTCTGAAAGTCTTATAGCATCCTTCCCCCTTTTGGTCACGGAGTTAATGGAAGAAAATACTTTAGTAGTTTTTCGATGGACATTCACATCACTCTTGCCACATGGTCATAAGTCATAATAAAATGAAAGGAAGGAGGGTAGCAGATTATGATATGCATTTATTTTAGTCATGCATGCAAAAGGATAGGATGGATATGATATGCTATCACAACAATATTTACTAATATACCTACTTAGAAATATGTATGCACACAATCAATATATGCTGCATATTGATTTATAATATGCATTCTTGAGCCCTTTGTTCGATTCACTTCGATTTACGTTACATTTAGATAACAGTATTTGACAAATGAGATGTATTTTCCTGGAAATGGATTTTATTCTTATCGAATTTGCTACACTGGTTTTACTTACTCCCCGTGTGTGGTCTTTTATGTTGATGTGATTCTGGGGAAAAGCTCTTTCCTTCAAGATTGCTTATTCCAACATGTTTTTTTCAAAGGAAAACATTGAATTCTAAGTAGACCTTGACAGAGTAAATTCAGAGTAAAACCTACTTACATGTGCAGTGCATCAATTGTAGTTTTTCGATCGTAGCCAGAGGCAGAACTATTTAATAATAGAGGTTAGCTGCAGTTTAACACGAGAGTATAGTCTTACCTGTAAGTTGTTGATGAACCATGTAATATTAGCGGCTGGTCGAGTAGGTCCAAATGAGCAATTAGCTCTAATTCTCTCTCCAACTTCATACCGTGTCTTGGCCAACTCGATCAACGGTGTGTTCGTTGTAAACTCTGTTGATAAGAAAAAAACAAAAGTCAAGTTATATACCTTAGGGACCCAAAAAAACGGAAGTAAGTACAGGCCACAACTATAAAAAAGTATACGTAAAAAAAGTCCGAACTGAAAGGGATAAAAAGCTGCGGAAGACGAAGAACAGGAAGGGAATAATTGAAACTACTATTAGAACATTTTCTGTGTAGTAGATAGAAAGAAATCATCATTATTATAAGGAAGACCAAGACATCGAACCATTCAACCAGGAAACCAACGAACCAGCCAACCAACAGTCACCCACCCGCTGTGCTCATATTGCAGCAAAGAAAAAGTAGAAATTGTAAGGACACTTTTCCTATTATAATCACCACCACCACCGTCATCATCATGATCATCATCATTTTCATCAAAGCCACACGGAAAACTTTTCAATAGAAACTCAAAACGAGAGGATGGATCCTACGACGACTTTTAGCAAAAAAAAAACGTAACAGACAGCAGGGCCGAACCAAATACCGCTGTGATATTGCTGTGACTCTTACTGCAGAATATTCCTTATTGCAACCTATCGCATCGCATAATATTGCCGTATAAGTTTTTTTTATAGTTTCTCTCTTCCATTCTTTTTACTACGTATTGTTCTACTCACTTCATGTAACGTAATGTAATAATAGGAGTGAATTTAGCGGAGCATAATGTCACAAAATGTTCTTTTGCTCTTTAAGCCCATTTCTTCGTCTTGTTAATTGTAATGAGTCCTCCTTTCGATCCTCTTTTCATAAGCTCCCAACTGTAGAGGAGTGAGGAAAAGAGGTAGAAGGAGTTGCTCTCTGAATGAGAGAGTTGAATAGCGAAAATAGAGACTTTCCAAGTTTCTCCTATCCTTCTTCCGGTCTTTTTCTACTTTAATTTGCCTCACCTTTCCACTCTTTCTTACTTTACACTTGCCCACATTGAGTGTAAGTTTATATAGTGCTTTCATTTTGTCTAATTTTTTATTGAAGATCATCAAGAGAAGACCTAATGGGTAAATATAGTTTCCAAGTGTCGTCGCCGACTTTTTCTTCTAGTTCTTCTTCCTAATTTTGTAAGTAGAACGAGGAGCTATGATCACATAATTTTCTCCGCCTTCTGCCAGCTTTTCATTATGAAATCGCCTCCGCTCGTATTCATAACCATTTTCTGCTAAGATTTGCGTAAGGTTGCGATGTTGCTGCATTGATGCGAAATATACTGTGTTTTACCTAATACCCGACATCCTGCAGTAATTGTGATATTGCTGCAGCGGCAAGATAAAAATGAACGTAGTAGTAGTAGTGGCTTTAGCTATGCTTACACTATAAGACATTTAATGAATACCGTAAACTTAACGTAATTTGAAATATTTCCTTTTATTTGGGTTTCTCAGCCACGTACGTCTTCCTTCGATGAATCCTCATTCTTTCAACAGCGCCATATTATGTATGTATGCCTATGTGCTTTGGGATTTTCTTTCGTTTCCCTGCACAAAATTGTAGTAAGCAAACTATTTGTTACATACTACACACGTCTTCTTCACAGTCTTTTTATTCCGTTTTTTCACAGGTCATTTACTTTCACCAATGTGAAGGGAAAGCTTTCTCTTTTCCTAGTCGCATTTGCAATACACACTAACCTACTACGCATCTACTTCTGTAGCAAAGTACTTCACTTACTTTTCTCCTTTCACTACTTGATCATAAGTATTAAGTATGCATCTTATACACAATACATAGTTGAGGGGCCACAGAGAAAATGGAAAGCAAAATGCGAAGATCAAGTTGCTCAACTTCATTCCAATGTACATGAGAGGGGTGTATAGCTTTGGTGTGCTTATATGTATCACTAAATATGCATTATTATTGATATTGTTACTACTTTTTTAATGGACGTCCACTTGGATTTCATAGTTGAGCGGAAGAAAGTAGACAAGACTGTACCAAATCAAGCAGTAACCAGAAAAATCTTTAAGAGGCATAATGGTTCCAAAAGTACTTGCTTGCTTCGTATTTTCCAAACACTTCAGGAAAAATTTAACAATGCATCGGACTCTGTCGATAAATATTATTGTTCCTTTTTTCAGACTATCAAAGGCATAATGTATACAGCGAACATATATGTACCAGACCCGAGTTTTCCTAGCTTTGGTTCTCAGCTCACATACCCAAAACTGACTAAACTTTTTCTTTTTAACGTAAATCACATTGCAATTTCCTTCCACTTTTTTACGATGGGTGAAGAAAATTTCGCTAAAAAAATATGCATGCAGTGGGTGGAGGAAGTTGATGCTGTAAATATGCTCCGTTTTAACAAGCTAAACAGGGAGAAATTGAACTGTGTCATGAGAAAAATACTGAGTTGAAAAGGAGGAAAAACGGAGTAAGTGGTAGTTAGGAAAGGGGTCATAAGTTATTCTCCGTGTGGCAATTGGGAAACGACGCCATTCAATAACTTGCCCGCCTCTTTCAGTTTACACAAGTTGGTTAAGCAAAGAAGGAAGTAAAGTGAATGGGAAATTGCGTAGGAGCTCAACTGGATTATAGCTATTCATTCATTTTAAAACGGATATTTAATGGATTATGCAATATATAATTTAATTTATACTATATCAACCTGTAAAGGATATTGGCAAACTTGGCTTAAATGGAAAATATAACGCTTTTTAAACACATCGTGGGTGTGCATGCATTGATTTAATAACCAATATTGAATTGAACTCATAATAATTATATTCAGTTTGTTCTATGTTGACTGGGTAAAGAGAGTGGGAAAGTTTACAACTCCGAGCTCAAACTGCTTGAAGCCAACTGAAATCCTTCTTTTGGTGGCTTTGTTGTTTTACGGTATATTTGTTAAGGTCTTTGATGATTAAATTAGTTTGCATTAGAAAGCATTTTTAAAACAATAATGTCAATCATGGAACCTAGCTTACGTTTTTCATTTATATAAACCTCTCTTTTATACAATGAAAAGCACGAATTTTTCCCATCAGTGTAGGCGGCATAGACAAAGTGCATTAAAACAAATTTCTATCCTACCGGATAAAACTAGTGTAGGTTTCCTCAATTTTCGAAATAACTGGGGGGAAACGTTGTTTTGCTTCAGTTGGCAAAACAGCGGAAATTTCTAGTGATAGCTAACTAAAATATAGGTCAGATATTTCCATCCGGTTTTCAACTAGCTGGTCCTTTATATAAAACATGAACTTTTTCTCATGGAGGGATAAGCAGACTCCTATTCTACACTATTACAACAGACATTTATATATACTTTTGCAAACATCCTCTCTTTCTTCTAACGGAGGTAACGAACCTCAGCCATATCATCACTAGTTCTTTATTGCATATAATGCATCCAACAATCCCATTTCACAAAGTTTTCACAGTAACGCATCCATTATTCGCTAGGTTTGCATTACACATTATATAATAAAAACAAAGCATCTTTCTTTGAAATAACTGGAGCGCACAATACAAGAGCTCAGAGAAGATACCGGAGCATACTAAAATGCAGTGAAATAGTGAAAAAGTAGGATAAATGGGATAATACAGATCTCATCATCTTTGAGCGAACCAACCGACTACAGAGCACATTAGCGAGAGGAAACTAGGCGAAGTAATGCATTTACGACTCAACGAGCCTTGGAGTCTTACGTAAACTGAAGAAATGAAAGTTTTCTCAGGTGCTAATGCTATACCTGCAAGGTAATCAATGAATGGAAAGAAACACCGTGAAAATTGAAGAGAAGGAGCTGAAGAAGTGGGAGAAAATCTTTTGTAATGGAAATAAAATAAAGTTGGCTGTACAGTCCAAAAGATATCATTCTCAAACTAATGACTGGGTGAACGAGTGAAGTGAAAGGACTACCTAATAATGTTACTAACGTGTCTATACATATAAAAGAGGTACTTCATTCCAAAGGATTTATCTTGCTATAGGTACTTCTTTGAAACAAATTATGAAACAAACAATCGTGAAAATGGTGTGATTAGAAGAATGGGAATAAAGAATTCGTTAGCAAATGGTTAAATTTTTTTCGCAGGCTTTCATATTTCCCTTGGAATATTGTGCAGCGTACTGGACTGTTAGATACAATTCAGGTTGATGAATTTAGTTTAAATTTGGCCAATGCATTTGGTCTAGTTGTGAATTTATACAGCAAAATTGTTTGTAATTGTTTTATGTGTATACCTTAATGACGCATAATATTCTTATCGAAATTGGTACAATAACTAATAATGTATTTAAATTCAGACTTATAAGCCTGGAGTAGCAAAATAACATTGATTTTCCTTTCGGATTTTCCTAGACTAACATTAGCCCTCATACATAGGTAGCTAAACTAGTGTGGTTATAATTATTGTTAATAGCCCGGAAATAGACACTAACAAACCGCAAACTGGAACTACAAACATGCGTTCATAATAGCTAGTTCAAAAAGTTGATGTCTATTTTCAATAAAAGTTTCAGGCTTGCCCACTTTACCCCTTTTTTAATGC